>CAAKHC010017349.1:26487-45101 GCA_901007825.1 Macroramphosus scolopax | reverse complement strand
ATTCCCAAGATTGTGACAATGTCTAGTAACATCATTGGCAAGCCCCAAAAGGCCTTAAGCCTACTATACAAGGAGAGGGTGAGGAAAAAAGCCCTTAGGATCACAGCCGACAGCTCCCATCCTCTCGCGAGCCAGTTCATAATCTTGAAATCTGGTAGGCGGTACAGAGTCCCAGACCAGAACAAAAACATTTTTAAGAACTCCTTTGTACCCAAAGCAGTCAATTTTCTTAATGAATGACCATACTGTATAGGGCAGTGGTGGTGGTGGTGATGATGATGGTGGTGATGGTGATGATGATGGTGGTGATGGTGATGATGATGATGATGATGGTGATTATGGTGATGATGATTATCAATGGGTTACGATGGCTTACTTCTGTGCTGGTGTTTTATATTTCTACTGTGTGCCTCACTGCTGTACTGTACTGTGTTGTCTTGTCTGTATGTAACTTGGTGAGCCAAAGACAATTTTCCACCTCGGTGGACAATAAAGATTTATTATTATTATTTTCTGACTGTGATATTTTGTCTTAATTCAATTTTTGTATTATATTTAACTCCGAGGGGAATCCAACTTCTTTGCAGGAATGAATAGAACCCAGTGTTCACTATCAGACACAATTATTTCATGAAGCTTCCTGCTGCTTACATTACTAAAAGCATGTGTTTGTGTTCAGCAGACAGAGCTGAGAATTGGAAAACCTTCACGAGAAACCAATCTCAGGTTGATTCAAATCAAGACTTTTCTGTTGTGGCTGTCAAAAAATAGGCGACCACATTTCCTCCAGCCAGGCCTTGTTTTTGTTTTACCTCACTAAACATGTTTCAATTAGTGCAGCAGAGATGAGACGGCGGTTCCTGATAACGTCGGCTCAGCCGCCGTCTGTTTTGCATCCGCTGATGACTGAAGGTGATCACAGGAACATGCTAGATTCTCTGTGTCCAATCTGCCTCAGCTTGTTGCTCTGATTAAAATTATTATCTTAATGTTCTCAAGGACTAGGAAACTCTCTTAAAGACTCTTTTATATCTACTCAAGGAGCCCTAAAGAACCCACCTGGAACCTCCTCAGGGACCACTGGACTGGCCCTTCACAACCCAAAACATTAGGATGCCAAAATACATCCAGAAAAAATGAGCTGAAAGCTTCAAGGGGCTCATGAATGCATCAGCTGCATAACAAGAACCTCCTACACAAGAAACAAACACGTTGTCATGTGGTTTGATTCAAGGTCCAACAGCTCACACTGGACCTCATCACATCAAACGCTGGACTTCTATTTGGTGTTCAGGACATTTTGAGTTTTGTTACGTTATATGTTGTGTTTTTTTTTTATTTTATTTTTAGATCATCTCACTAATTGTGATGTTCCTCTCTTTTTTTCTCTTCCTGCAGGTCCCATGGAAACTCCTGAAGGACCCGCAGAGTGGTCACCTTGTACTCCTCCTCCTCCTCCTCCTCCTCCTCCTCCTCCTCCTCCTCAGTAGTCTGATCCACAACACTTTACTGCCTGAAGATCTCTGCTGCCACATGCTGGCAAACAACAAATCTCACAGTGACAAACACACTGCTGCAAGCAACTTCAGATTTCATTTAGAGAGCCTTAAATCTGACCAGGGTTATTAAAATGGGAATTTGTATACACATTTGTACTTCTTGTAGGTGGGGAATTAACAAGTGGCACAATGAATGAGTTGGAGAGTGGGAGAGAGCTTGTGCATTTTTAAGTGAAATCAGGTGCTGCATCGTTTTTCTTCACTGTGTTTCTGTGGTTGCCAGGGCAACAAGGCGACAAGCATCACTGAGTTCAAGAGGTATCAGGTGCAGCGTGTGACTGCTCGCTTTGTCTCAGTTAGATTAGATAATAATACATATTTGTGAAAATAGCCTGTTCTTGTTGTTTACTCATGGGACGAATATTTCACAACATCAGGAAATATTCATATTCTTTATTATTTTGAAATAATAAAAATAGCACATATAAACAAATTAAGTCCATTAATGCAATATAACATCCCAGCATGTATACAAACGTATATATATATACTTCTTCTATCTTGACTCTCAGCCCCGTCTGACGATTGGGAAGCATGTTTCAAAGACACAGTGAAGTTTATTTGTGAGGTCTTGTGACAGGATGCGATGATGTCATCAATCATCCAGACCAACGAAGCCGTCACTGAGCAGGAAGTGGAATTGGAGCAGGGACAGGATGGGGCCCCGTGGAGCCCCGGCCAGACAAAATGCCTCATCAACATGGACGCCGCGAGAACGCAGCATCTTCAGGGCAACGCCGCAGCTTTCCCTGCCGCCGTGTGATGTCACCAGGATGACACTGAGAGGGCTGTCGAGCACGCGAAACCTCTGCCGCATATCACCCAGCTGAGCCAGGAAACGCTGCAGAATGAAAAGGCTCTTTTGAAAGTATTTTATTAAATCCTCAACAAGAATAAAAAGTATCAGCAGGGTGTTTCTCTTTGTACCTGAGCTTCCTGTCGACTCGATGGCATCAGGCCGGTGTCAGGCTGGATGATGGTGTCGCCACAGAATAAAACTCTGAGCTGCTCTGATGGACAGGAAGCTGCTTGCTGGTTGAGCAGCGCAGTGAGAACACCTGGACGATGATTAGGAGGAGAAGGATCAATACAATGTGAATTCTATATAATGTGTAAATTCTTCAATCGAGAAAGAACTATCTCAACGGCAGACATGTGTGATCCTCACCCCTCTCCGACGCCCGCGACGCCTCATTTCGGTCCGTCGTCAGGAAGAGCTGAACATTATTTTTTAGTAAACTCTCAATAAAATCCTCCTCGCTAGAAAAACAAAACCTGCTGACGTCAAGACCTGCAAAAGAGGGGCAATGACATTCTGGCAGGAAGGCAACACCCTCGGCAACAACACTACAAACTTCATCAGATATCTAAAGTTATATTACCGTAATGACTGGTGTTGATGATAAACATTGAAGTACCATAATGTCGGGTGAAGCTGATTAAAGTTGAATTACCGTAATGTCTGGTGCTGTTGATGATGGATAAAGCTAAACTATCGGAATGTCTGGTGTTGATGATTAACATTGAAGAACTGTAATGTCTGGATTCGCTGAATAAAGTTGAACTACCGTAATGTCTGGTGCTGTTGATGATGCGCGTGCTCTGTTGCTGCTGCTGGCTGTCGGTGGTGATCAGGACGACATCGAACAGAAGCGACTCTGCAGGATTTTCCTCCAACAGATGTTTATTCACTCTTTGCAGCGCCTGAGAAGACATGCATATAAATAAATAAAGATACAATATATAATGGAAACTATTTAACATGAATGAATGTCTCGACTCAGAAACTAGGAGATAGTTCTCTCCACAGATGTTGAACTTTGACCTGCAGCAGGGGAAAGGCCACACCCTCGCTGTAAAGGTCATCACTATTATCAGCTCCAAATGCTGCAGAAGATGTTATGGCGACAACCACCGCATGATCAGCATCTTTCTGCAGAGGTGACACATACTGAATATGGGTTATTTTTATTTGACATTTGCAACCGGACAAGACAGTCTATGAAGATCGTGTCTGGATGGAGTCCAGAACCAGAACCAGAACAGATTTACTAGACTCACAGACATATGTACACGTGTGGAAACATCATGAAATCACAAGTTTTCTCGCAGTATTACCTCCTCATACGCCAGTTTGAATTCTTCATATGCTCCCGTTGCGAATCGCAATCACAAAATATTCCATTTTACATTGGCGTCGCTAAAATGCTGAATTTAGGTCAATATCAAAACACAATTGAGATAATTCTGAAAGTATTTTATACCGCCTCTAATTCGGCGTTCATTATAATACATTACGCGGCCATGTTTACACATTATTACGGGATGTTTGTAAGATGAAATACACAAATAACACATTGAAACGTATGGATTATGTTTTAAATGTAATGTGATGGATAATCCTTAAGAATACAGTGTTATAGTTCTAGTATTTGTCAGGCTGCAGGGGGGTGATGGGATCGGGTCTGCCGGAGTCCAAACCACCTGCCCCAGGTGGGACTCACCTGCCGGACGTCGGTGTTCTGGACCGTGGAGACCATGTCCGCCTCCGAGCTGAGACTTTGGGGGTTACAAACAGAAATCACAGTTGGACAACACGGCAGCTAAACACACAACTGTCAAACTACTTTAGTTCTTCCAGAAACAGACTCTTCCGCCTTCTTCCGCGTCTTCTTCGCTGGCAACCGACGTTTAGGCGCATCACTGCCCCCTACAGTGTGAAAAGAGCTTAGCACATCTCTCGAATAATAATACTGCAACTTCTGTAGCTCCTGCAATGGAAAGAATCTCCCCACACACAGCTACAACCGTGCTTTGATTTAGGCTAAATTTACAATAGAAGCATCTTTCACGTGTCTACAACGTACGGACTGAATGTTCAACACAGTAGAGGTGTGTCTCTCACTCCCAGGCTACAGGCAACTCTCTTCTTTGGAAAGTCTCCAGGGTTTTGTCCCGAAAGATTTGACAATGTTGTTTACGACTGGAGATGTCGTGAAAGCTTGTACGGTAAGCGTTAAGACGGCTAGCTGTTGTGTCGTCCTGTTGAAAGATTGGAACTCTGAGTGTGCAGATCTTCGCAAAAGCTGATAAAAATGCTGACTAAGCTGTGGTAAATAGATTTCCCCAAATCGCAATGGGCTCTTCCTGGCCCATGCTACACCCCTTAATTCAGTTATGTCAAAATAACCCTCTAGTTTTGAGTAAACCTGCTACCCGGCAAAAAAACATAACCTCCTTGATTGATTAAGTGCCAATTATTACTAGCTCATATATATATATATATATATATATATATATATATATATATATATATATATATATATATATATATATATATATATATATATATATATATAAGCTATTATAGAGCACAAACAAATATCTAACCCTTTAATTGTATTCAATTCCACACCTGTAGCCATCAAACGTGTCTGGATATATTTGGAAAAAAATTGAAACATACCAGAATTTTTCACAACTGTCATTTAAGAATTAAATAACAGATATAAAGTGGACTGTAAAAAATAAAAGTACTCCAACCACTAAGTAATTAGGTTGAGTAGCCTTACAGTAACTCAAAAACAAAATTTAAGTAATCTAACAAGTATTTATACTCAATTACTGGTGACAACTGGCGTAAAGTGGTAGAAGCAGTAAAAGCACATTGACGTTCTCTTTAAGGACGTTGCGCGATGACGTCATGTCCTTGTTTAACAGCCGGGACCCCGCCCACATCTGTCATGGTTGCGAGCTAACCTGAACAAACACGATCTGGATCTGGATCCGAAAACCTCCACCTGGACGACCTGTCGGGCGGGGCGGGCAGACGAGAGAGGCGGGGTCGAGAGGGTTCGGCCCGGTGCAGGAGCGGGTTGGCCCCACCGGGAAAGACATAGGGAGAGAAAGCTAGCTTCGGTTCACGGTAAGAGAAACTTCTTCTTTCATTACGCTAACTAACGCCTTCCTCCGCCCGGTCCTCCTGGGTGAGCAGGTGGGTCCAGTCTGGACCCGGTTCGCCTCCCGGGGCTCTGCAGGTAACATCAGGTAACATTAGTCTGCTTTCAGCCCAGAAGGAGACGGAGACTTTCTGCCGACAGAAGCGGACAATTAACTGTCAGTCAGTGATTTAACAGCCGTAAATCCACGTGTAACAACCGCGTACTAATTCTGTCAACATACACTGATTCAGTCTGGAGCTGCAACAATTCATAAAAACCTAACACATATAAAGTATCTAAAAAGGGCTTTTAACCTAGTTTGTAAATCTATATAGATGGACGACTTGATCTGGATGGATCGTCTTGATTTGTATGGAAACACTGTAAAAGTAAACCGTTTCTCTTTATTGTTTCTAGTGTTTAACAAATAAATGATCTGTTAGTAAGTTGAAGCTGCAAAAAAAAGTTTACTTAACCAGAACTTGCCTCATGAAATAATATCTAAAATATACAGGTTACTACTTTTTGCCACATAATGATTTCACTTTACATCCTCCAGTGTTTGATGATAAACTAAATAAAATGCACTTAATTAAACAGCGCTTGGCGGAGCTTATTGCTCTAGTTACTCATTTGCTTCTGTAATGAGTCACTGCAACAGACGTTGTTGGAGTATGAGCAGGTACGTTATCACCTGTAGTCCTCAGTAATCATTTGAAACAGTCCGACTCTTTGTCTGACTGTTTCCTTTGTAGTTTGTGTTTTATTAAATCAGTAGCTTGATCTTATCAGTCGTCTGTACAACACAGTGATGTGCAGGTACATACTCTTACAAAAACAATCAGAGGCAGCCGGACCAGTCTGACGGCTCAGTGACCCGGCTGAACACTCCTCCAGTCCTCCAGTGTCTTAACTGATGATGCTTCACACCAGCCACTGACGTCATGCACGCCATGAGATCAATCTGATGCATTGACATGAACGAGGATACCCGCCCTGAGGTTGTGTTGGAGCAGCTTTCCCCATATCACCAAATGGGGTTGAATTCTAATCAGCCTCTGCTGTATTTGTGTTTCCTGCTTATTCACTGTATTTGTCAATTGTAGAAGAACTTCACGTCCCCAAAACAAAAGAGATCCCCCCACTATGATGATTCGCTCCTTAAGGAGGCCGTTGTCTTTTTAAAGAGCATGTTGCAGGTTGTCAACCAGAGTGGATTCCCATGGGAAAAGGGTGCAGGAACCGGATGTTCAATAACTACTATGTGTAGGAAGCGTCCGGCCGTATGGATGACAGTGTCCGTCTGTCAGTCCATCACTTACATTGAGACTCTGTCCAGGCATTCATGTTCCCCAGAGGATGAATCACTATGACTTGGTTGACTTTTCTTCTAGTGTTACATGACGTTCCTCCTCAGTACTGATACTAGTGTGATTGCTCTTGCTGCCTCATCATCAGGGGCCACATACCTAATATTATCCAAACCTGCAGCACTGATAACATTCCCAGGAGCCTCGGCCCCTCCGTGACTTTACTGCTCCTTGTCCCCGTCTGCTCAGCAGGCGACGAGACATGAACAACGGGGATCGTTAAGCAGACGATGAAACATCTCCTCCCTGTGCAAACAGTGTGATAACATCACAGTGCTTCGGCTTCCTGTCGGAGTCTTTATCTGAGTGTTGAAATCCGACCCTCCCTGGATGAACACGGAGCCCCACAGAGAGCTCAGTGTCTCACAGCGCAGAGGATGAAAACATTTATAACATTTGTGTTTCACTGCTTTCTGTCAAAAATATAAAAGAAACACTGATGGGAAAATAATGTCTGTGTCTCCGCAGCACGACTGTCAGCCATGTTCAGGTAGAGCCGGTGCCCACCATGCTGAAGCGTCTGGACAAGATCCGGTTTCGGGGCCAGAGGCGGGAGGAGTTTCTGGATCTGGCAGAGTCGCCCAACACGTCCGACACAGAATGTAGCGACGAGCCTGTGACGAGACCTCGCAGCTCCGCCAGAGAGCCGGAGGAGGTCCGGGAGGTGGAGAGTGAGCAGCAGAGTGACGCTCAGGTACCGATTTTTTGGAAGGCACCGGATTCTCTTTGTGTCTGTGATGAAGCTGTTGAATAAGATATCACCAAATAAGAGCCAGAGTCGACTTTCATTCATTCATTTATGCACAAAAATGTCCGACTGTTTATTTCTTGCTTCTGTTCTTGTCCCTCAGGCTGGTCCAGGGTCACTTCCTACAGCTCTCCAAGATGAACCGCGGACAGACCTGAACGAGGTCAAAGCTCACCTAGAAATCGCCTTGTTGGAGAAACACTTCCTACGTGAGTATTTTTGACTCGGTGTCGTCGGGACTTGTGACATCACGACTGGTCCGGTGTGCAAAAAACACCGAGGACGGACTTCGCAGCGAAGCTGGACACGTCGTGTGTCCAGATGTTCAGCTTTTTAATTGGGAGAAAGACAGTGACGTGTCCCTCTGAATCGGTTGGGGAGGCTCTCGTGTTGATGAGCCTCTCACATCAGTTTGGAGCCAAACATCCCACAGCACAATGGCATTCTGGGTAATCCATCAATATCTACCCGTCTGCTTTATGTAACACAGGCAGCTATTAATAACCCTGCTGACCTCACCTGATACACACACACACACACACACACACACACACACTTGTTTTTACAGCTATCTTATCGAGAACATTCATTTACATAATGCTCCTAATTCCATCAATGGAAGTCTCGTTTCCTTCAATAAAAGTATTCATATTTTTCATAGGAATGTAAATGACAGCTGTGACTAACCGGCACGTCGCTCATATTTAGATGTTGTTGTAAAAGAAAAATCTCCCAATAAATCAGGAGCCTGAGGATGAGATTTATTGATGCATTGACTCTTTGTCCCTCATGATGGCCATTCAATGAATTAATTATGTTTTTAAATCAATCAGTGGTGCTTCCTCCGCATCACTGATTCATTTTAATATTCACGAGCTCTGCAACCATTAACGCACCAGCTGGTCCACAGACTGAAGGTCTTGGATGGAAGTCAGATGAAGTACGATGTATTTCTGAATGACATCAGCATGCAGAGCTGATCTCAACTGGAGCTGGAATGATGAACCTGAAAGGCTGCTAAATGTGCCAATATTAGCTTAAAGTAACGAGAGTGGACAAACAGAACTGAAGTTTGGATCATCTCCAGCTTGTCACCATGACACTGTTTGACCACTAGAGGGTGCTGTCCAACTCAAACCTCCAGTCTGGGTCGGCCGTGCTCTGGAGGACCGGTGGAGAGTGTCTCTGCTCTGAGGTCGGACTCTGATCCTGTGATCATCCATCTGTTTCAGAGGAGGAGCTGAGGAAGCTGCGAGAGGAGTCCAACGTGGACTCACTGAAGCAGGAGCTGGAGCGGGAGCGCTGCAAGTGCAGCGACCTGGAACAGAAGATCAATGAAGTCACAAAACCGAGGTGGTGATTCCAGAATACTTTATTTAAAGAGCCGGGTGGAGACGATCAACCGGCTGGAAAGATAATCGACACATCCTCATGTTTCTGTCCGCCTGTCACTTTACAGACCTGAAGATTCACCCTCCCAGACACCGAGAGCCCCGCCCCCGCCCCCGCCCCCTGCTGCAGTCAGCAGTCCAGGTGAGCTGCACAACAAACTCTCTTTTACTTCACCTCCACTCTGCCGTCCAGACCAGCCTGGGAGGTGGAACTCATGAAATCAGATTCTGGCTGCATCAGTTTTAGTTTGAGAGGAATCATGTGGAACTTAAAAAAAATTGGACTGCACCTTTTTTATTTTCTGCATTTGATCAATCTGTAGTGAAAATGCGTCGGCAATTAGTGTCAGTTGGGGGTGAGGTGTCCTGCTAAGAGGACGTCAGCTGTGAATGTTGAGGGAGATGGAAGCCTGTTCCTTCACTTTCTTAGTTCCTCTTTCTCTCCTCAGACAAACAGAGAGACACTTTGTCCAACAGTTTCCAGAAATGGCTTTATGATCGTGTCGGCGTTTACATCGAAGACTTCCGCTTCCAGCCGGAGGAGCCGCAGGTGGAGACGGAGGAGCCGCTCAGTGCCAAGAGGTGAGGAAGGAGATCCAGACTGAAGCTAAGCGACTAATTATCGAACATACCGTCTGATCCACTGGGTCAGAGCAACGTCTAAACAACTGTCCTGATCCACAGGTTGACAGAAAACATGAGGCGGCTCAGTGAGTATTTCATCCCGACTGAACTTCAAGACTTTCACTCCTCTGATGCATCAAATATTCACACAGGAATTATTTTCATAAAATCAACCTGCAATGAAAAATGTCTTCAGGTTGATGGACGGCCGACGCTTTACTTTCACACAGCCATTCGTTGGCAGTTCAGACACAACAAAGAGTTTCTAAACAAAACTTAAAGAGGTGCATCGATCTGCTGCCTCCAGTCTTCTAGAAAGTCTCCAAAATGTTTTTCAAACTTCCCTTTCAGCCGCGACGGCAGTAATCAGATCCCACAGTGATGTTGGGTGATGAGGGTGGTGATGGACGGTCGAGGTCAGGGGCCGACAAGTCCAGCTCTCAGATTAGATTAGATTCAATCTAATTGTGATGAAGAGGAGAAAGCGTGAAGAACAATCACATGTAAAATATAACATTCAGATTTCCTGTCACTTGAACTGAGAGTGTAACTGACCTGCAGATAAACGACGGCACAGAATTACTCCTGTCCCGTTCCAATCTCTTTACAGAATACCAACCATGTCCCATCCATTTCCCCTTGTCATGCCATAGGTAATTTAATTAATCTAAAATTAAAATAGAATGCAACTAAGCTCCACCCATCTTCAGGGAATCTCACAGGAAGCCTGAAAAATCTTATCAGCTCAGTGCAGAAATCCATTTATTTAATTCAGTTTAATTAAAACCAGCAACACACAGACCTCAGCTTTCTCAGTCTGGAAGTGACGGGTGTGTCGTGTTCCTAGAACGAGGATTCAAGCCTGTGACGAACTTCAAGAGGAACCTCTCCGCCTTATCAAGCTGGTACTCCGTCTACACGTCAGCCATCGCCTTCATTGTGAGTCCACGCCGTCGCAGCAGCAGGACGTTTCCAAGAAACAGACCCCAGAGATTCACGTGTGTGTGTGTGTGTGTGTGTGTGTGTGTGTGTGTGTGTGTGTGTGTGTGTGTGTGTGTGTGTGTGTGTGTGTGTGTGTGTGTGTGTGTGTGTGTGTGTGTGTGTGTGTGTGTGTGTGTGTGTGTGTGTGTGTGTGTTCTCCTCCACAGGTCTACATGTATTCAGCGTGGCGCGGCTGGGCCGTCCCCATGTTCCTGTTCCTCGCCATTCTCCGCCTCTCTTTGAATTACCTCATCGCCAGGTCAGCTTAAGCCCCGCCCAGTTTGTGTGCAGATATCCCATCAGGCATTAGTTGGCGTTTATATATAAACATATTTTCCTCTTTAAAACCAAATGTACTGATAGATAACTAATCACATAAAAACCTTCTGATGATCATTTTTGAATTATATCATGAAATGATATTGACTGATTATGTTAAAGAATTTGTGGTGAGTGTGAAATGATACCTGATGCACCCGTGTGTTCCCATGATGCTCTGCTCTCAGGGGCTGGAGGATCCAATGGAGCATCGTACCTGAAGTGTCAGAGCCTGTGGTGAGAATTCTGTACATTCTTTTACTTGTACAGCCTGAACAGTCAAACAGCTCCACCTGTTGGACACACTGCATCATTACACTTACTGTAAAATAGGAGACTTTCCTTAAATCATTCAAAATAGTTTTTACTGATGAATAATTGAGTGAATTGACTTCAAATGTTTGGATCACGGATTGGCCAAGTGTAACCAGGTGACATCAGGTGATTGACAGGTTACAGTATGTGTCATCACAGCTTCTTGTCCTTCTCCAGGAGCCTCCGAAAGAAGACCTGACCGTGTCGGAGAAGTTCCAGTTGGTTCTGGACGTTGCTCAGAAGGCTCAGGTGAGTCTCACTGGGCGGTCAGAAGGCCTCGTGTGTCGCAGCCGACGCCTCCTCCGGACCCGAGTTTCCAGGCGACTCATGTTACTCTCTGTTTCGTCCTCACAGAATCTGTTTGGGCGGATGGCAAACATCCTGGAGAAAATAAAGAAGTGAGTTTGACAGCACGCACTTGAGCCCAGTCCCGACAGAATGGATGGTACTAATGCGTGTGTGCGTGTGCGTGTGTGTGTGCGTGTGCAGTCTCTTCATGTGGGTTCAGCCAGAGTTAACCCAGAAGCTGTACGTTGGTCTCTGGGTGGCCTTCATCTCCTCCTGCTTGCTGCCGTACAAACTGCTGGGATTCATCATAGGTACATTACACGTCTTTTAACATGACATCCAAACCTTTCTGTTGGTCGAAGGATTCAAAGTAAACTTCTTCATAAGCGTCTCAAGCAGCCTCAGCGTGATGAGTTTAATTTAGCGGTGACCAATTGCAGACCAGGATTTTGATTCTCATCTTCCTCCCTGCCAGGTGTGTACGCAGGTATTAAGTTCTTCATCATCGACTTCATCTTCAAGAGTTGTCCCAAGCTAAGGCAGCGCTACGACACCCCGTTCATCATCTGGACCAACCTGCCCACCGACCTGCAGCTGAAGGAGCGCAGCAGCACCACGCTGAGCCGACGGGTCAGTCCCAACGTACAGCTGACAGCCAGCCGGCGTGACGCCTCACCGTTCACTGACACGACAGGAGGAGACGGGCCGAGATTAAGATTATTAATAACAGTTAACTCTCCTCGTCCGTTAAAGTTCAGCTAAAATTAGACAGACGTGTTTCTTCTGTTGACATCAACCAGCCCTGTGTTGACCTCACAGGGAGACCAGAGGTGCTTCACAGGTACAGAGAGGTAAAGTGAGTAATTAGCAACAATACGGATTAGTGGACAGCGACTGTAGAAAGAGTTAGATTAGAGTTAAAACTAAGAAATAGGATGTAGTTGTCTCTTACAGCCACAGCCAACATTAGCCTTCCTGCTAACGTCTCCCCTCTGATCCAGTGAACAAACTGCAGCTTCAGTCGTTCAATCAGCAGCCAAACAAAAATGATCCATAAAACTAAAATGTGTTTTTAGATTCATGTGAACCACAGACTGATTTCCAGAATGAACTCTGGAGAAACATCTGGGATCTGCAGGAGGACACGTCAGCTGTCTTCTGTATTGGTAGTTGAGGTCCAGCTGTGGATCGCTGTGTCACTGGTTCCTTCTGGTCCCAGTAGCTGGTCCCAGTAGCTGGTCCCAGTAGCTGGTCTCAGTAGCTGGTCCCAGTAGCTGGTCCCAGTAGCTGGTCCCAGTAGCTGGTCCCAGTAGCTGGTCCCAGTAGCTGGTCCCAGTAGCTGGTCTCTGGTCGGTCTGGTTTCTTTCTCAGTTGCGTTTTTCTCTCTCAGCTGTCTGAGTGTGAACAGGTAGGACCTGCTGTGTGTCCGTGTGTGTGTAGAGGTCAGTAGTGTGTACCGTAGTTGGAGCTGTAGCCTCGACACTCTCCTGGTTGTTATTCTGGTTGTTAGTGTGGATGTCTGGAGAAATCCAAACACCTGCTGGTCAGATCTTAGATAACCTCATCCCATTACCTTTCCTCTTGTGCCACCCTCAGAACAAACTCAAAGCAGGTGTTACCTAGATCCCTTAGTTTCAGGTTTTTATCCTAATTTTCTTTGTTTTGTGATTCACTCGTCCTTCATTCAGCGTTTGGTTTATATCCAGAATCACTGAAGCTTTCCCAGAACAAATCCTTTTAAAGTCCCAGCCGTCTTCATCTTGTTTTGTTTTTTTTGCAACCGGACGTGACCATATTTGGATGAGAGGTAGCCCCGCCCCCAGAACAATGTGGACGTAATCCCAGAACACCAGCTTTTATATTTCATTTCTTGGCGACCTATTTTTTATATTTTCTTTGTATCATTTAAGATTCAGGACTTAAATGTCCAAACAATACAACTGTAGCAATGTGTTTGTCCTCAGATCTTTGAACTGATAGTCTGTAATAATTCCATATCTGGTTCAATAAAAGTGTCCAGAACAGATTTATGAGACGCCGCCTGACGTCCTCGACAGGTTCAACTATAGTTTGAAAAGAAGAAGCCAGCCGCATTTTAGTACCTGAACATTACTCAGTTTATTACCTTTATCCATCTTATCATTTTTTTTTTTTAACCCCGCCCCCGCCGCCCGGCTGTACAGGTCACAGCTCATGGAGGTCGAGGCAGCCTCAGTGCTGCTGCACCTCTGGGTGTCAGCCGGGACGAGGAAGGAGGGCGAAGCTCCACCACCAAGAGAGGAGCCTTCCATGAGGTGTTCAGCCTACAGGAGAGTGAGCGCCCCCTGACAGGTGAGGGAGGAACTGCAGGAGGGTCAACTGAACACAAAAATGATCTTGGCTCTGGACATTTACTACATTGTTTAATTTAATCCAACATGTGTAAAAGGAGGTTCAGAATGAGGACCTCCTTCCACCCTGAACCTCCAGTGGGATCTACATCTTTGTCTGTCAACCTTTTTCTCACCAATTGTTTTGTGTTGTTGTGTCAGTGTGTGAGAACGGCTGGCGCTGCTGCCTCATTAACCGGGACAGGAAGACACCGACCGACTACATCCGCAACGGGGTCCTCTACGTCACCGAGAAGTACGTCTCCTCCAACTTCCTTTTATCGATGCAGTTTTCTTGTCCCTACATGTGATATTAGTTCATCTGTATACAGGGTAAAGGTGTGTTCATAGGGAGGTTGATTCTAGAGGCGGTGTGAATCCCACATTACATCACACATGATTCCACCGGATGCCTTGAAGGGGTCCTGGTCCCAGAGGTCCAACCCAGGGAACTTAACAAGGACATTTAGCAGCAGCATGTACCCTGCGGTTCAGGTCACTCTGACTCCAGCTTCTGCTCAGCAACCTCCTCTGTCTCCTCAGCTACTTGTGTTTCGAGAGCTCCAGCTCCAGATCCGGATCCTCCAAGAGGAACAAAGTCATCAAACTGCTCGACATCACCGACATCCAGAAGGTGTTTGCCTCTTTTACTTTCTTATTTTTTATCATTTTTTGCTGCAGATTCATGCAGATATAAATGTGTCTTCTTCTCTGCTCCTCCCAGTACAAAGTTTTGTCGGTGCTCCCCGGGTCTGGGATGGGTATCTCCATAGCAACGCCATCCACTCAGAAGGTAAGAAGGTCTCATCTTCAGTAACACCTAACACAGATACACAAGAATCTCCTGGGCAATATTAAATAGCAATTATATAATTTTCTATAAGTTTATGTCAGGAGCAACAGTTTGGATGAGCCTCGCTGGATGGAAACACAAAGTAGAGCCTCGATACTCGATCACCGCAGCGTTCTGTTGTTTGTTCTGCAGCCGATGGTGTTCGGAGCGATGATTCACCGAGACGAGGCCTTCGACGCCATCTTCACTCAGCACACGAAGATTGTTGCCATGGCTACAGCCGCCGACCCCGAGACACAGTAACTCTTTGACACACCTGAGCTGTGTCGCCCGTCGTTCACTAGTGATGTTTGTCCGCTGTCCTCGTTCTCTCCAGTCAGTCGTTAAACTAAACGACCAATCACGTTAAGTCAGTGATCAATATTAAATCGGCCGATCTGTTACCAATAATTGGCCTGAAACAGTTGATTTAATTTACTTAAATAATTGCCAGCACAAATAATCAAAGTGTTGGTTAAAGTGGGATTATTGGACGATAGTGTGTGACGTGGTGAAAATAACAAGACTCACCACTTTGTTTCACACCGATACTTTTTTACCAATGACAGATTGTTGCCACATGAACAGCCTGCCGCCCCTCGGGGGGGAGTCCTCCCCCCTCAGAGGGAGTCCTCCCTCCCTCCTGCGGGGGGAGTCCCCCTCCCTCCTGTGGGGGGGAGTCCTCCCCCCTCAGAGGGAGTCCTCCCTCCCTCCTGCGGGGGGGAGTCCTCCCTCCCTCCTGCGGGGGGAGTCCCCCTCCCTCCTGCGGGGGGGGAGTCCTCCCTCCTGCGGGGGGGGGGAGTCCTCCCTCCCTCCCTCCTGCGGGGGGGAGTCCTCCTCCATGTTTAAGACACAGTTTAGATGATTGTTGTGTTTAAGCTGAATGTTTGGCTGTCACAGGACAAACGGGCATTAACGGTCCACAAGAACACCACAAACGCATCGACTGTTCCCTGCGGAAGACGAACCGGGACGCTGCAAAAAAGGATTTCTGAGTTCTGACTTTTTGCTCCAGAATTCAGAGATGAAAGTCAGAATTTTGAGAAGTTTGAATTCTGATTCTGAGATAAAAATCAGAAGTCAAATATTGATTCTACAGTGGTCCTCCTGCTCTTCCGTAGTTTCCTTCCGTACAGAATGTACATACACACATACTGTTTACAGCTTCCTGTCCTCCATGAAATGAACCTCCATGTTTTTATACGGCTCCAGCTTCTGCTTGTTTGTGTTGTTTTCTCGACTCGATGGAGAAGCTGAAGTGAAGAAAACAGAAATGAAGTCGCAGCAGAAACACATCGACATGAATTAGAAAATGATTTTGTTGTCTCGACTTCTGCAGCAGTCCAAGCTAACAAGCTAACGAGCTAACAAGCTAACAAGCTGAAGCTAAACGAGGGAAAACAACAGAACGCCATAAAACTACATTTCATTAGTTTCCATGATCTTTAGAGTCCAGTGTTTGTTCGCAGCCGGTCTGTTCAGCTCTCCGTTATAACTTGTTTCCGCAGTGTAAAGCTCATCTTATAATCTAACAAGGTCAAACAACAAAGGTTTGTCGAATCGTCCCTCTCAAGCTGCTCTTGGATCTGAATCCTGACACGTTACAGCACAAGTACAACATGTACACGAACAAATACTCCAAACAGTACAAACGAGCTGTGATGTCAATTCTAAAATGTCAGTCTGACGTTGGCGTTCAGCACATTTAATTCACATCAGTGAAATCACGACACATTCGATCAAACAGAGGAAGGATGACAGTGTTCAGATGGAAGTTAATCAGGTTGACGTAGTAAAACATCCACGAACACACGACCTCGTTGTTTCTCACCGAGATCTCTCGCTGCCAAATCTTTTTAATTTTGTACATTCTGTTTCTCACTTTTTGCACTATTGTTGCAAGTTGTAACCACCATGCTGCCTCGCTCTTTCTTTGTCCTCTCTGCTCTTTTGTCCTCATTCTGTCTGTGGTCTCTCAGGATTTGTTTTCTGTCTCAACCTGCTGTCTTTTAAGGATTTTTTTTTTTTTTTTATAAAATGGCATGATTGTACAAACAAGTTTTTAAATTAAGTGTTCGCTGTTGTTAAATTGTGGTGTACATTTCTTTCTTATTTTAGTACAATCAAACATCTGAACATGGAGTCTCCTGTTGTTCTTTGTGTGTGTGCAGTACCTGCTCCCGCCTGCTGGCGTCACTAGAGAGGCAAGTTTGGTTTCAGTTGCTCTTAAAGACTTTGGACTTTGTTGGAATAGTTTTGTGAACTAAACATCAACCTTGTATTTACATCCGGCTTCAACACGTGCAGTGAAGTCTGTCAGTGAAACTGCTTACGAAGAGAGAAGTTAGTCATCAGTATCAGGGAGAGTTTTATTACCACATGATCTTCATCACCAGCTGTGTCCCTTCATCTCTGGGCTTTCACACTAAATGATTTTCTGAGTTGTCTGAAATAATCAAACCAACTTTACATTCCTGAAATATTTACATAAAAGCACTTTAAAGGTGTGATTGGGTAAAGATCTGGAGCTCGTCATCGGTTCTCTGGAAGGACCGACTGTTACAGAACTCGCTGGTGATCAATCATCAGGTTTTATTGTGGGTTGTTCCTGCTGCGTTTGGTTTCCATCACAGGTCAACACTTCGTCATACTGACACCGAGTCCTCGGCCGAATCCTCCATTTTCACCCCGAGTCCGCTGTCCAGGTCTGCGTCACCAAAGCTGACCCTTGAGGGTTTCATCAGCAGGTTGCCATCTTCCTCCTCCTCTCTGCCACTGGATGAGTCCTCGTGTTCCTCCTCGCTGTCATCCTCTCTGCTGTCCGGGATGATGACCACTTCCTCCTTGGCGTTGGGGTCGATGTCCTCCTTAAACCAGACCGCCTTGTAGCCCTCCTCCGTGCGTCTTTCCTTCGTCAGAATGGGTTTCACCTCCTTCTCGTCGGCCTTGTCCAAGCTCGTCTGACTGGTGGTGTCGCCCAGGAGGTTGTGCAGCGGCGCCGAAGACTTCTGGACGGCGTCTTCAAGTGAAATGTCTGCCGCCACCTTTGGTGGATCTTCACGTGTCATGGCGCTCCGGCCCGCTGGACCGCCGGGGCCGACGCTCCCTCCTTCCTCGTCCTTCTGGTAGGCCTCGTTGGTGAAATGGATTCCTCCCTTTTCATTTCCGGATCCTTGACCCAGCTGTTCACAGGCAGAATATTCAGGGGAGAAGAGTTAAAGACTGCAGGAGACAGAGGACACATGTACGTATTCTAGAATATATTCCAGCTCACACCGGACCTCCTCAGTCCTACTGACGGGTAGGGGGTCCCGTTCATTCACCTCTGGTTGGGTCATTAACACTTTGAGGTTTAAATTAAACTCACGTTGCTTCGGAATATGCCGACTTCGAAGACTTTTCTCCAGTTTGATTTTCCCTTCCGAATGTGATACACAAGCAGCCCGATGACCACCAGGCAGATGAAGAGCAGGACGCCCAGGGTGGCGCCGAGCGCCGCCATGTCCGCCGACCCGAAGCCGCCGCCTGACGGGACGATCAGCACAAAACAAACAGGGGTTTTTAACACATTATAAACTGCTAGATTTGGTCAGAAAAACTGTTCTTTTAAATAGATTTTTGAATTTTAACCACGGCACAGGTCTCATGACTTGAAGATAACCAATGAAGATCATGCACATAACAAATATATATATATATAAAATTGTAGATTCAAAAATCTATTTAAAAGAACAATTTATATACTTTTTTGTATAGTTTACAACTACCGTACTTTTCGGACTATAAGCCGCTACTTTTTCCCCCATTTTTCGACCCTGCAGCTTATATAACGGTGCGCTAATCTACGTATTTTTACCGCTAACGGCCGATCGGGGAAA
>CAAKHC010017349.1:0-16319 GCA_901007825.1 Macroramphosus scolopax | reverse complement strand
TCAAGTTCATGTCTTCAAATGTTGCATCTGTTTAGGATACATTTCATTGCCCTGCAAAGTGTTTATTCTGCACTAGAAAGATATTAATGAAAGAAATATCACTATAACTAACTAAGACATATCCTTCATTCATCTTAACTTCAGGCCAATTCTAGATGACGTTGACCTTTTTGAAGTTAATAAAATAATGCTTGTGGAACTTGCACATACAGCAAGAAGATTTTTTTTTGCATGAAAATCTGTATTATGTTTGTAATAATTATATATATGTCTGCCAATGGTGACGTCAAAATAAGATGCATTGTAAAAAAAAAAAAGGCTCTATATTTCACTGAAATTATACTTGTTTAATTACTGTGATATATCAAGTGACAAGTTTTGAGTATTAGCAGTGTTTGAAATACATTTGAATTAAGAATGAGGGCCATGAATGATCTTTATGGCCGGGGTGAACAGAGCCAGAACAACCTGTTTCATCGTTCCTATGAGCGCTTGGCTTTTGTTTTAAGACGGATACAATTTTGGTAAACTTATCCTTTAACTAACTGGAAAGTTCTCTTGTTGGATTTTTGTCACGTGTTCAAGCCAAATATCTTCCAGTTTCTAATCTTGCCTCTTGTAAAGAAGAGCTCAAGTTAATTAAGTCTCATATGGTGCACCGTGACTGAAATGTTCCCTATTAGCGGTGAGAACATGGACGGGGTCTTCATTCATGTGGGCTTTCTCTATATGAACAAGTGGAATGGATTTGATGACGAAGCGCTGACGGGGCTCTCTGTCTTATCTTACACTGTGAAGTGAAGGGAAATAAACAAATACAAAGAAACACAGAATTATTTGGGGGGGGTTTAAGAATATTTTAGGGAGGCTGCAGCCTCATCGACGACCTTCAGGATAACTTCCGGTCGTACGACTTCTCGGAGGTGAAGGTCAGGTTGAAGTTCCCGAGGTCGTGGAAGACAGTCCCACCCCCGCTCCGTCTGTGGGCCAGAGGGATCCCCACTGTCCTCATGACCGTCCTATTACCACGGCCGCCCGGTTCCTCCAAAGCAGCAGAGTGCTGCGCTGCCGCAGGTCCACGCTGGCATCGATCCAGAGCCGGGTTCTGGTAAATATAGGTGGACTGTGAGTGCAGGACCAGCCCCGCCCTGCTGCCATCGGACACCGTGAACAGACTGCTGCTGGTTTGACAAACATCCAGACAGCTTCTCAAGAGACTGATATGTGACATCGTGACGTTTCTCGGCAGGACGGGAATGTAAGGTCACATCTAGAACATGCAAACAAACAAGACAAGTTCATCTCAGTTCTGCCCGACTGATCACCGGTTAATTTCTATTTCTAACCCGAAGGACGTTTCTAACAGCCAGTGTGTGACGTCACCGTCCCGTTCTACCGTACACGGCTAGTTTGCTAGCAGGACATGTAACACTAGCTTCAGTGTTCTCACAGTGACCTTACTGAGAAGCCGACAGCCGACAGCCTTAACAAGCCAGAAGCTGAGAAGGAAAACCTTCGACTGTCCTTAAACCGCGCCAACCTGAAGATCGGCAACGTGGAGAAAAGTCTTGCTGCACAGGCAGAGAGACTTGATGAGGAGTTTGCAAAGACCAAGAGTCTTTCTGCTTCTGTTCTTGAGGGTGAAGCTCAGGTCTCTTCCCTCCAGCAACGTCTCCAGGACTCCCAGACCTTGCGGCAGGCTGAGAAGCACAGCCTCCAAGCTAAATGGAAGAGCCTGATGTGTGACTGCCAGATGCACATGACTCCAGACCAAAGAGTCTGACATGCTGACTCTCAAACACGTCTCCAGACCAGAGTGACAGAGCTGCAGGAAGAACCCTGTCACCTCCAGAACCTCCGAGTACCAGCAGTCCTGAACACCTCCCAGTCAGTGCAGTCCAAGCAGGCCTAACAACAGGTCTACAGAGGTTCAATCTCTGCCTGGATGAAGGAACCAGATGGATCATGGCATGGTCAGAGGGATCCGGTGCAGCTGGGGGGGGGCAGCATGATAGACACCACTTACCATGGTGTAACTGGGATTTAGTATGTTCTCTTGTATGTTCTCTGTTTATTTAATAAAATGCCTTAACTTGAATTCCTGTGTTAAATATCCATTGTTCCACCTCACCCAACAAAGTAGAGGCATTCTATATAAGTAATATATAAATATTAATATTCCCTTCTGAGGAGGGAATCAACAGTCGGAACAGTACGATGGCATGAGAGCGACACTTAAAGACATCAGATAAGAACTGGAACGCGTCCCATTAACACTCCATGTTAACCTGTTGCAATTTCAAGCCCTGAAAAATATTACTAAATTATTTGAATTAAAGTAATACTGAAATGGGAATGGCTAATTCGTCTCATAGACTGTAGATCTCTTGGCTCTCTGCACTTTCTAATATTGCCTCTCCTAAAAAAAAGCTCAAGTTCAATAAGTTATCTGGTGCAGCTTGACTGAAATGTTTCCTTTTTCATATCCATCTTGAGTTCCATAAAATTCTAATAAGACTGTCTGCATCACAAATGTCTCCATACTGTGAACTCCTTTGGCCTCACCTTTGCAGTGGGTGTCTCTGCTCCACTGATGTGGACCTTCGGCTCAGAACTGTTTATGTTAAATGAGCTACATTGTTCTCCTGTTGGTGAAAAACTACATTTGATTTGTTAGACTAAAGATTGCGACCAACTGATAGTATATGTGATTCCAGCACTGTAACATGTCGAGGATCCAGTTCAGCCATGACGCCGTAGCCTCGGCTTCCCTCCTATCTGCATGTCCTCCTCCCTCCTCCAGCCCTGAGGCTGCCACACAGCTCCATACCCTCTTCTTATCCTGTGGGAAGTTTCCACTCGCACCTGGCCTGCCGTAGCAGACCTGAGAGCAACTCTTAATGTTTCACCGAGGCCTTGATAATGACTAACCGGCTCTACCTCCAGTCCTGCTTGCACTCTGCTTTATGGCCTCATTTGCGAATATTCACAGAAGATTAGCACGGACGCTACCTATTGTAGGTTCATTAAGCTGAGACTACGAGCTCTGGCTGTGGGGCGTCGCAGTTTGCTGCAAAATATCTGAGCCCTTTCCGTGACTAAACCTCACCTATCGCCCTCCCCCTGCGCAGCATCTGCATGCATCTGTTGCCAAGGCAGGTGCAGCTGGTTTACTGCGGGCGGCCACCGCGCTGTAATAATCATCCTCCTCCCATCGCCAGAGCTTAGATGGGGCCATCTGTGCTTTCACTGTTGCCTTAGAGATGTTCCTGGTTTGGTTTTATCTCCTCAAAACCCATGTCTCTGTATCTCTTTCCTGCCCAACCCTCTGTCTCTCCTCTGTCTCTCTCCTTCCCCTGCTGTGCTGACAAGCAGCCCGGAGCTATGGCCGCAGAAGAGGTAACGTGCGGCACTTTCTCTGGGGTTCTGCTTGCCATGCCGGCTGTGTCTCTCCGTGGCTGAGGGGGGGTCTTAGTGTGGTGTCACTGCCTGCTTTTCATCCGTGCTGTGATTGAATGAAATCATCAAAACACTGTTTTTCTCGCATTGTTCATTTAATCACGATGGGGCAAAAGGATCGACCAAATCTATTTATAGGACGTATATTTTGCTCTATTGTGACAAGAAAGCAAAAACCAGTTTGCCAATTTTGTTCCCCCTCAATGCTGAGTCAGAGTTCTACCTGTAATGTTTAGAAAACGCACAACACACAATCCGTGACGGATTAAAAAGCAGCATGCCGCTGACGCCAAATCACACTGAACCATTCGGAAACGTCTCAGCATGTTTGGCTGGAGTTCTTCCAAAATGAATTCTGAGGGTTTCATGACGCTGACTCAGAGGTGAATCATCAACTGAAAGTTGGGCGCTTCCAATATGGCTCATCTGTGATTTGATGTGCTTCTTTTTAACCAAACTCTGTCTTCCGTTAGCAACGAGGAATGACGTTGGTGGTGTGGTAAATATTCAAACTACTTTCAACAATTGACTGAATAAAGACGCACTGCAGCGTAAGCAGGGGCGTAAGTCAACACACAGAGGAAGAAGCACCACTGTGAGATTGCAGCATTCCTTTATCTATAAGAATAAAATTGCTTACCAAGTAAGACGTCCACCCTGCCAAAGAGTTCCTTGTCTAAGTGTGCTTCCACTGCAGAGAGCAGACGTATTGGATTTGCACAGGAATGAACTCGATCAATAAATACACGGACATATTGCTAAGACCAGAGGAAACCCTTCCGGTCGGTGAGGCCGTTTGTTTAGTTTCAGACCCGCACAGACGAACATAATCCTTCACTAGATGATGAACAGTCCCTCCTCTCTCACCCGCCAGTTTCTAATATCATGCTCATAATTTGATTTACTTTGCAAACATATGTGGACGCCCTAACATTTAGCCATGATGTGATTATCTCACTTCAAATTAGCTGCTATTCAAGAAAGTTGTCCTCAAGATTTTACTATGTTCACTGTATGTGCAAGGGTGTCCACATATTTTTGGCACCCTTGTCCTTGAGGGTCTCTGATCTCTGAGTGCCTTTCGAGTTACCAGATGTGATTAATTCTGTCTCTCCTCCCTCTCTTTTTCCCTTCACTCTCTCTCTCTCTCTCACCCCTCTGTCTTCCCCTGTTGTCCTGGTGGTCCTCTCTTCCTCGCCACCCAGGTCGTTCCTGTCTTTTTCCCTTTGAAGATGGTTTCCTCGACGATGGCCATGGTGACCCCTCCTTGACCCCCGGCCTGAACTCCCCGACCCGCTGTCAGAATGGGGAGAGGATGGAGCGTTACTCCAGGAAGGTGTTTGTTGGAGGCCTGCCCCCTGATATAGATGAAGGTAAATGAAGAAGAGCTTATGTTTGCACATCCACAGAGGGCTTCTACTCAACCTCAGGCCCAGTTGGAAGTCTTCCAGTCCGAGCGTCGTCCCTGGCTGCTGGCCACTGACAGTGAAGTATTCAAGCCTTGCGTAAGGGCACCTTGACAGTCCTCGTTGAGGACGTACATTTTATATCCCGTGTAAATTTAGACTATATAGCTTTGCTATTAATGGAGGAAAGAATGAGAGAATAAATTGATGAGTATGATCATTAGTCGCAGCGCTAGTACGATGAATGTGAGGCTAGTGCCAGAAGCTAATAGCTTAGCATAGCACAAAAAAAGATATGGCCAAGAAAAAGTCTAATGTCATAAAACTACAATGTGTAATAGTAAAGAAACAATATAGTCTGTTAATTAAAGAGCTACTGAGGGCCTGGTAGGTAACATTTTATAAACGTATGAGCAGAGACAGGCTAGCTGGTTACCAACTCTGGGCTAAGCTAAGCTAGGCTAACTGCCTGCTGACTTTAGCATTTCCAACATGTCATTCTGTTAAAGACACATGTCATGTGGACTGACCTGCTCACTTCCATATCCGTCCATGCAGTTGAATGGTCGTATGAAGCACCACGTTGATTCACAACACATGACTTTAGCTGGTTGAACACTGCATGCTACCACAGCAGGAGTTAGCTTGATGCAGACTGTATGTACACCAACAGGTGCAGGACTGTCTCAGCACGGTGGTGATTCCTGCCGTCCTTTAATGCAGAAAAATGCACATGATGACCAAATAATGAAGTCTGTTTTCTTCCCCTCTCCTTTTTCATTTTTATAGATGAAATCACCAACAGTTTCCGTCGCTATGGACACCTGGTTGTAGACTGGCCACACAAGGCTGAGAGCAAATCCTACTTCCCACCTAAAGGTAAACGTCGTTCCCAAAAGCAAAACGTGTTATTTTCCATCATTCAAGCCTACACCAATAAATATCACATCAGGTGTTTTTCGCCGTCTTGGCTTCGTAAAGGGTCGTGTTACCCAGGAATCAGGGCTCACACTGGGCGAGCGTTGAGTTTTCTGTTTATCTGAGCAGCCCCCTGCAGTAATCATACAATATATAATGAGTCCATCACAGGCCACCTACAGTTTTACTGTTTGCTTGCATGAGCACCTGAGGAGTGTGAACGTTTAGTTTTTTTTCCTGCACAACCTCTCACGAATGGTTCTCGTGATCCGAGTAGCACCACCCTCTTCCAGGGCCGCCACATCCCTCCCTCTGGCCCGGGAGCTGCTGTGTGTCGTATTAGGGAAGCTATTAAAGACACTCTGGAAATAACTGACATTCCACATGCAGATGGTAATACGCTGCATCTGGAGGACCTGAGAAAATCTCTGCCAGTTTCTCCCCCCACTCTCATTTTTCAACATCCCTTCTTTTAGATTGGGCGGATTATTTTGAATAGGCTCGGCTCTACTAATATCCAAAGCCAGCAGCAGAAAATGCATCATCCTTTTAGGGGAATGAATGAGCTTACAGCAGCTGGAGGCTGCGGCCATGTAAGGGGAGGAGACCTGTGGGCCTACTGATGTGTGTATAATTCATATCACTCTAATTTAAAACACCCACTTAATTCTCTTAAAAACCTCTTGGGGAAATCGTCAAATATCCTGGTTAAATCACACTTTATATGAGATGGCCTGCAAGAGATCAAGGACAGACGCCTGGTGACGGAGCTCCTCGCTCTCAGCTTCAGGGCTGAGAGCGTGTGCACATATCCATGTATGTATGTGAGCGTGCCCTTCTGTTATTGTGGACTGTGTCGGCTGATTTATAGATGTGTGATTCATGTCAAGGGGATATCGGCCTCTCCTCGTGTTAAATGTCCTTCCAAGCATGACAGAATGGAAGATACTTGTCACTTTCCGTCCTACTTCACACATAAAACTGCCGGCAATGTTTGTCTGTACTGTTATGAAACTGTTTGGTTGAGGGGTGACTCATGCTATGGCGCAGGCCACTTTCAGGGGCAGCGTATGACTTATTTGGGACTTGGAGGGGTTTGGCAACATGGAGAGGACGTAGGGACTAATAAAGCAGTGGCAGCGATTTACAATGGTGGAATATGTTCTTGCTTCCAACCACTTCCACACAAACAGAAACACCCTTTTTAGAAATCTGCATCAATCAAAAAAAAGCCACCTGTAGTTGCAATCTCACAGAGAAGCAGCCGGAGAGCCCAGACGTCTGCCAACAGCCCAACCTGCTCTTGTCTGCAGCTCCTCAACTGAAACCATCACATCACATGCCTCCTGGATGCATTTAAAAAATGATCAGAAATATGCCTAAGAGGTTTCATAAAGGCCCGTGTGATATTCCCCTGATGTTTAATAACTACTGAAACACGGTTTCATTAACTTTAAATGATAACCTGCAGTCACCTCCCCGATGTGGCTCTGCACTGCTTAAGATTCAGGTTTTATAACTCACATCCTCCCAGATCACCAAACACTGTTGTCACTGTTGTTGCCTGAAATGTTAGGGAGCTATTTTGGTCCGTGATTGGGGGGCTAGAAGGAGGGGAGGGCTGAGTGTGTGTGTGCGTGTGTGTGTGTGTGTGTGTGTGTGTTTTCCTGACCGCTGGGAGCTGTAAACGGCTGCAAATGCTAATGCTCGCATCACACCGTGTGTGTTTGTGTGTGTGTCGCACTTTCTGCAGACGTTGAAAGGTTGCTGCTGCAGCAGTCGACTGCAGCTCGTCATTAGAAACATGCAAAACACACACCGAGAACACGAGTCCACGTCTGTTGTCTTTACTATATGATGTGAATGAAGCCAGGCTCTGCAGTGGCACTTTCTCAGGCACTCATTTATCTTTTTGCCCGGGTGTTGGGATTATATCCAGTGAGTGACTTCTTCAAATTGAGACGATTAGTGACGCCTGGTTTCCTTCCTATTGCCCCAAAGCCTGGGGCCTGTATCTGTTTATAGTAGAGCAGACATCACTGTCCTCATCTATCCACCCTGATAAGCTCCCGTCTTCTTTGCCGTCTCATCCCTCGTCGCGTAAGCTGCCGGGAATCGATCCGCGTACCTTCTGTGTACACTTTACAAACTGTCCTTGCTCTCCTTCTGCTATCATGAGATGTTCGGTATCGCCGGAGGTTCGGCTTCCTCTAGGCTTTCATAGGAAAACCTCTTGAGCAGGTGTGTGTCTGCAGCTGGGAGATTTCTCTCAGTGGAAATGAATCCGCAGACGACTGATGGTGGCTCACGATGGGAAGACGAGACTGGATTTCCTTGTCAAAATTAACCAGATTACACATTCCGAATGTGCCTAAAGTGAATCTATTCATCATGGATTGAATTTCCACAGAGCCGACAGTCGCTGAGGTAATGGAGAGAGAGCGAGAGAGAGAGAGGGAGAGAGAGAGAGAGAGAGATTGCGACGTGGGACTTTGATATAGCAATCTAGTGACGCTGGTGTACAACTTACTGACAGACACTGCAGTGTCGGCCAGCATGTACCAATGCAGTGCTTTCACTCAGCAGCACATTTATAGAGCACTTACAGGGCTTCAAATCCAAAGGGACATTATCTGGGAGAAGCTGTGCTTTGTGTTTGTATTACATGTCATGGAAAGAGTTAGTTTAATTTGAAGATTCATTCCAGTCTCGGTATGTTTAGCTTCACTTAACACATAGTTGCCGTTAATGTCTTTAATTCTGCAGAAATTTGCTGCAGGCTGTAACCTTTTCTCTCCCTGTGAGTCAAACTGGTGGCCTTTGTTAAAGGAATGAATGAATGAGATCATTAGTCTGGCTGCGTAAACCCATGAGGCAGCCTGCCTATTGTTTCCTGTAAACATCATTCTTCAGGGTGGAAAATGATGCGTGTGTCCTTATCGCTTTCCTCCCTGGACGTTACTGGGAGCCCTGTGAATCCCGGGCACGAGCCACTGCAGATCTGCGCTGTCCTCCCGCGGCAATGAAACGAGACATTCTGCTGTAACGGGAAGCTGAAGGCGTTGAATCCTTTGGATGGAAACATTTGTTCCCTCTAACATGTGAACATACCAGCTGCCTCCGTGTTGTTCAGGCTCTCGGTCGTGAGGGCCGACTGGGTCCAAACGGAAAGGAAAACATCAGGAGCATTAATTGTATCTTCAGATTAGATAGTGTGTAAACAGACATTCAAATTATATTTCAACACTTTGACTGTGCAGAAATGTTGCAAGCAGACGGTGAAGTCTGTTTGCAGGAAGGATGAACGTGTGCAGGATTATAAAAGACTCCTGCAGAAGCACTAAGACAGCGCTGCAGGCTGAAGTCTACTGAAGTCACGAAGTCCACCTGAAAGGAAGGTGAACTCACTCCGGCCTGACAGGTGTGAGTGATGTAGCAGGAGCCTTTTTCCGACACCGTGTGCGGTGTGAAGTGACGCCGAGCACCGAATGGAAACGGTTGTTTGTCTGTTTGGTTCTCTGGACTTCAGGCATCATTTCTTTACCTTTTCTACGAGGCCACATGAAAGTACCTGCTGACGCAAACTTTACTTCCCATCACGTCGAACCTCTGTTTGTATGCCACTCATTCATGCTGCTTCTCTTCTTCTCTCTCTACCTCTCCTACTTTCCTCCTCTTCCTTTCTCTTTCCATCTGACTCGATCCTCTCTCTCTCTCTCTCTCTCTCTCTCTCTCTCTCTCTCTCTCTCTCTCTCTCTCTCTCTCTCTCTCCTGCCCTGGGTCATGGAACACGTTGTTCCCTTCCTCAGCTGGCTTGCTCTGCCTTTTCATGCTGTTTTTTTTTCCCCTTTTTTTTTTTGTGCACTGCAGTTGTGTTTCGCCGAGAGGGGATGTCAGTCCTCGACCACATGATTCCCCCCAATGACAACCCCTCTTTATGTAACCCAGCGACGCAGAGGGACGGGGGTCTTATGTCAGGTGACGATGAGGCGTGCGGAGACAAGATGACAAAGCACAAACTCCTCTTTATGTCGGGTCTAATCATGTATTTCTCGCGGCTGGTGCAGAGGGCAGCCGCAGAGTTGTTTGCTTAAAGAAAAGCCCACATTAGACAGTCAGGGACTCGCCAACCGCCGGTCAGAGAGCCACCTCTGCTTTGTGTGTGTGAAGTGTGTGTGGTCGAACCCAGGAAGAACAGCCAGTGCTTATGCTAGCGCTAATGGGAATCCTAATAAAAGAAGGGAATAAAGAAAACAGCTGATTGCAATTAATTGTGTGTTACAGCTTGTTATTAGAACAAAACGTTACGTCTCCGCTGAGGTTGGCGGCGTGTTCCATGAATCTACAGGGCTCCTAATAACAGCCAGGCCAAGGTTCTAATGAGCGAGAGCCCCTGTGGTTACAGGGATTCATTATGTGGATGCTTACCGGCGGTTCTGCGGTTATAGTCCCACCGTTACCAGAATCAATATCTCTAGCAGACCACTGGCTGCGGGTCGAGGGAGCACTTCCTCCACCATAGCTGTTAGATTTTAGATTGGATACGGAGCCAGCTGTTCTGTTGTCGCCACCGCTGCTTCTAAATCAACTTTTTTCACAATTCGGTTGATGATAATTGATCAATTAAAGCAACATTAAGCAGCTATATCACCTTAAAATAACAGTCCACAGAGGATGCTGATGGAGGAAGACCTGCTGCGAGCCAGTCTGTTCCTCTGATGTTCATGTCGGGTCCACACTAGCAGCAGGGCGTGACGGTACCTAACTGAACTGCTGAGGCTTGCTGCTGTCTGGTCTCTACACTGACAGCAAAGCTGCTGCACAGCTGCTGCAGTCAGCTCTTCCCTGTCTGCATCGTCTTCAGAGATGACCATCAATATTGTAATGTCTCATTATTCATTAATATTTCGTGTCGACAAGAACAAGACAAGAAGCGTATTGTGACCTCTAAACAAAGAGGAGTCTGACGAAGGAAAATACTGTGATCTGTCTCAGATTGGACAGACAGAGACGTCCAAACATTAGTAAAATGTGCAAAGATTGCTGGTTTGATATAAAAAAAATCCCCCCCCGAACAGCTTTAAAAACGGTGCACCAGCGTCATGTGATTACCACTTCTGTCAGCAGGGGTCACTGCTGGGCAACAGCTACATAATGTTGCTTTAATCTAAATTATTATTAGTTTAATCAATTTGTCGCCGAATCTATAAAATGTTAGAAAATGGTGAAAAATGACCATTGAAATTTTCAAAAGTTCCGTTTTCCATTTGTTTTTTCATGTAAATGTCCTTTATATTTTTATGTTAGTTTTATTCCTGCAAAAAGTAATCAGATTCAAATGTGTATCATGTTTAACTGCTTATTGATCATGTGTCGGTCTGCAGAAGTGTCTGATGGTTTAAAGGTCAGAAAGACGTCCTCACCGCTTTAAGCAGACACTGACGGAGGACGTTGGAGACACGTCCGGACATACGTCACACACACGCATACAAAAGAGTAACAGCTACTTGAGGACACACACACACACACTCAAACACCTGCCTACACACCTGCCTTTTCCGTCCTTTCTTGCTCTTATCTCCCGCCGCTCCCGATATCTACAGCACATGCTCACACACTTCCACCCTGCATGCTCGGATACACACTCCAACGTGTCCGCATGTCACGGTCGACCGGGTCCGGCTCCTTTCCCTCCGTGTGCAGCACCTCCACTCAGGAATGTGCAAGCGAAACATGACAGTTGCACATTCTTTGCCATTTGTACTATTGCGTGTGTGTGTGTGCTGTGTGTGTGTGTGTGTGTGTGTGTGTGTGTGTGTGTTTGCAGGCTTCTCAAGAGACACTGAAACACCACGGTTACTTGAAGTGGGCTCGAGAGACACTGCAGAAGAAGTGAAGGAGACATAGTGTTCTCAATTCTGTGTGTGTGTGTGCGTGTGTGTGTGTGTGTGTGTGTGTGTGTGTGTGTGTGTGTGTGTGTGGTCATCTAGCCATTTCGCTCACTGCACTCAGACTGCAGCTCGTATTCCCCTGACTCATGGGTGCCACAGGTGGTGTCGGGCTTCTCCTAACAAAATCAGAGCGATGCCCAAATAATTTACGATCCTCTCCCAGCTAACCGCTCAGCGGCGTCATGTTCGTATTGTTTGACCGATGTGACTTCGGGTCAAAGCTCTTGTTTCTCTCGGTATGCGGCGCCGCCCAGCCTATAGACGTGAGCCCTGTTCCACGCCGGCAGCAGCAGCGTCGTGAGCTCGATGCAGACGATCGGCTCGGTCGTCCGTCCCACCCGAATGGTTTGAAAGCTCTGACCTTGGATGAGGTCTGTGCTCACGATGCTAAATAATTCAACAGTACAGAGTGACTGCCTGATTTCTTTCTTCCCTGCAAAGACATCACCAAACTCTCCACCTGATTCTCTCTGGAAGTTCTGCAGTGTGTCGGGCTGTTATCAATATTGCATGTTCCCTTCAGGAGTGAAGCACTCTGAGGCAGCGCAGGCCAGCGGGGCTGTAGAGTGTCTTATTGAAGCGAGGGAGCTTAACGAGGACAGTCACAGGCCTGTATGGTGATGTCCTCGTCTGAAACACAATAATTACAAGGAAAACGTTACGGGGTTGTAGACAGTGTAGACACTGTAGAACAGTAATGAAGGATTGCCCAGCGGACAGCTTCCACAGGGTGCTGATCACTGAATCCTCCATCTGTTTGCTCCCTCACAGGCTACGCCTTCCTGCTGTTCCAGGAAGAGTCCTCTGTCCAGGCCCTGATTGACGCCTGCATCGAGGAGGACGGCAAGCTCTACCTGTGTGTGTCCAGTCCCACTATCAAAGACAAACCGGTGAGCTGACGGTCGTCATCATATAGGACATGTATAGATCTCATTGTGTCCTGAGCTACAATGTGCCACACATCCTAACAAGAGCTTGTCTGTCTCGTGTCTGCAGGTCCAGATCCGTCCCTGGAACCTGAGCGATAGTGACTTCGTCATGGACGGCTCCCAGCCACTGGACCCCCGCAAGACCATCTTTGTAGGGGGGGTGCCGCGGCCTCTGCGTGCAGGTAGCTCACTAATATCGGTGGAATATCTTATTGTTTGCGAGCCCCCTGAAGCTTCTAAATTGGCCTCATAACGTTGCCTGGCAATGAGCGCGGAGGCTGCAGGCTGTAATGAAAGTTCTCCCTGTTAGAGAGAAATCCTCTACTTGGGTTTCCAGGAAAGGAGCCAAGTGGTCGTCATGTTAAGTATCGTGGTGTAATGGAAGACTCGGCCTCTGTTCTTCGGATAAACATCACTGTCCTCTCTGCTGTGTTGTCCCGACCTATTTTAACAGAGATATGATGAATAGTGGAGGAGGGAGGATTTTTTACATCCGTTAATAACAGTGTTGATCACATGTCTTTGTTTTTTTAAAGGAAGGGGCTTTGAATTTGAGAACAAAAGGTCATTTACTGGTGGAACTCTTGAGAAGGCTGCTGCATCTCTAATCATCTGTCCCCCTCTCATCCTTTCTCTCCTGTGTTTGTCCCAGTGGAGCTGGCTATGATCATGGACCGGCTGTACGGGGGTGTTTGCTACGCTGGCATCGACACCGACCCGGAGCTCAAGTACCCGAAGGGAGCCGGCCGCGTGGCCTTCTCCAATCAGCAGAGCTACATCGCTGCCATCAGCGCTCGCTTCGTTCAGCTGCAGCACAATGACATTGACAAGAGGGTGAGCGAGTTCACGGGCTTTCATTCACCGCGTCTCTCCTCTGGAAGAGGAGCGAGTGTCTCGACCGCAGCCGAGGTCGTCGCAGTCGTTCCTACGGCGCTGAACTCTGCTTCAGTCCTGTCGCATGTATGGGAGCCTTCATTATCGAAGGGTTCAGCCAACTGCTCGGCGCAGCCTACAATAAAGGACGGCCGGCCCCGGCTCTGTAATCACCACGGCCTTATGCTGTCTGACCATGTTTCAACTCGTAGTTTAATTATAGTACATATACATGCACATCCAGCCGTGCTGCACGGCCGCCTGCTTATTTTAGGCACGCGGGCCAATTGCAGCAGCAGAGAGTGAGACCGAAAGAGGCTGGTCGTCGGCCAGGGAGCCGAGCCTCTGCAGGGCGGGGCCGTCTGCTTTTTACTATCACCCGAAATAAAGCAAGAATCAGAGGAAAACAAAAACTGGATGTAAATACAGACTTTTGCGAATGGAAGCCAACTAGAAATGTTTTTCTCTTCTCTTCTCTACGAATTTTAATACGTTTTCTTAAACTGAGTCCTGAGTTCTGGAACAAGGATGTGTTTTGTTTCTCATTTTCTTTTTCTCCCCTTCAGCGACCTCAGTTCCATTAACTCTAAATGTTTTTTTGATACGACAGGACATAGAAGCTCATTATCCTTCATGACGAGCAGGTTGATGCCGGTGTTTAATCGTCGCCTCAGTCCGACCTTCCTCTCGTGTGTCTTGTTGAAGGTTGCTGCTCACATACTGCCCTGGAATTGTTGCAGGGTTTAGCTGAGGAGGACGGTCTCTGACCGTTGAGGGATTTGATAACCTTTCATTTTGTGGCCAAGCTATAACAAGGTTAGCATCCACCCTGCTTACTCATGCACCGAGGCGTCTCCATGGCGACTGAGCTCTCATCTCTTGTCTCCTGGCTAGCGGTCAAAGTCATTTCTCTGCTGGAGCGGTGGATGTCTGCTTCAATCTAGCCTGGTTTTATTTGAGGAAATTGCAGGGAGATTACCTCGCGTGGGGCGTGTGGGCGACGGCTTAAAGAAGCAAACACACCTGGATCGACACAGCTGTTATTTGGCATCATTTGTCTGATATTAAAACAAACAGCCACCTCTTCTTTCTCCTTCTTCCCAGGTGGAGGTTAAGCCGTACGTCCTCGATGACCAGATGTGTGACGAGTGCCAGGGGGCTCGCTGCGGGGGGAAGTTCGCCCCTTTCTTCTGTGCCAACGTCACATGCCTGCAGTACTACTGCGAGTACTGCTGGGCCAGCATCCACTCGCGAGCCGGCAGAGAGTTTCACAAGCCACTGGTGAAGGAGGGGGGCGATCGCCCTCGGCATGTGTCCTTCCGCTGGAGCTGAAAGGGGGTCACGTGTCAGCCCTGCCCCGGGGAACCCACGCCCCTCCTAAAATCCCCTGCAACCCCTGCTCCACCTACAGTCTGGGTCGGCGCTGCAGCCCCCCTCCTCCCCTCCCCCGGCCCCAAGTACTCCGCCCCGCTCCCCACAAACACGTCATGAGAAAAAAAAAAAGAAAGGATACCATCACATACAGTACACGGGACTGTCTCCACATCACATAGCCCTGAACTCTTTGTCTGGCGTTCCCCTCTGATGAAGCATTGCGGGGAAATGAAAGCTTCAAATTTGCACTCTGGCACAAAAATCTCAATCAAACACACACACAAGGTGGTTTGTCAGACACCTGGCCACTTTCAGTTCCCCGTTCTGTTGACCGGGCGGCGTGGGTCGCCCCCGTGGACCCCGCCTCCACACTGACACAGAGGCGGGACCACGGAAATATTTAAAAAAAAAGTATATATTTTTTGTTTTGTACTTATCTATACATATAGATAATTTATGTAAAAAGAGCATGCACTTATTTTGAAAAGCTGTAGTTATATTGCCCCTAGTGAAACATAATTACCAAAGGCAAATTACATTAATGCATACAGAGAAGCTAAATAGGTGGCATAAGATGTAGCAAGATTTCACATCTACCCAGTAGTGTGGGCCCTTAACGCCCCGAGTAAAGATAACACGGCTGCATTCGCTCTCAATTCTGACTCTGAAAATATTAATACCTCATGCGCAATCAGATTAGTTTGCTTTCGATTTCTAGGTCTTTATTTTTATAATAACATTATTTTCTAGTGTTATGTAAATGTAATGCTGCAATAGCTTTGCTGCTAAATAATTGGTGGTATAAACATATACCATAAGTACTTGATTCAGGCTAGGGTGTACAATAATACCACGCGTAGACAAGCACCTGGTGTTTTACACAGGGGGGGGGGGGGGGCGCCCCGAGACAACGATGGCTACCTTTGTGGGGATCGGGGGCGGGACGCCTCTAACTGCATGTTTATTTCAATCAGGTTGCTGCATGCAATAGACTCTTCAGTATCATGTCTACTACTCGACTCTGCCCATGTTTGCACAACACACTATAGACGTACGCACGCCAGAGCAGAAGTTCCTGCAGACACCGGCGTGAACACATCCAGTCGACGACGGGGGGGGCGGGGAAACACAACCTTAATAATCACAAATCAAATGTAGGATTACCATTTAAAACTGTCTATTATAGGTGAAGTACTCTTTTTGCAGTGATTGTTGATATAATTGTGCAATTTTTTATACCGTATGTAGTTGGTAGGTCTGAGTATGCCTAGAACTGTGATTCGCTTTAACTGTCGTCGATGTCTGACATAGAAGTCCTGTGAAACTTCATAACCAGTGTATGCACACGTATATATGTTCTCTTGTACACACACTCGCACCAGTACACACAGAAGCCTCTCGGACATATG
>CAAKHC010017335.1:0-13091 GCA_901007825.1 Macroramphosus scolopax | reverse complement strand
GGACCAGATTGTGATGGCTTGACAACTGGGTCAGAGCATCTCCAAGGCTGCAGCTCCTGCGGGGGGGTTCCAGGTCTGCAGTGGTCAGTTACCTACCAAAAGTGGTCCAAGGAAGGAAAACTGGTGAACCGGCGGCAGGGTCATGGGCGGCCGAGGCTCATTGACACGTGTGGGGAGCGAAGGAAGGCCCGTCCAATAGAAGAGCTACTGCAGTTCAAATTGCTGAAAAACTTAATGCTGGTTCAGTGAGACAGCTGTCAGAACACACAGTGCATCGCAGTTTGTTGTGTACGGGGCTGCGTAGCTGCAGACAGGTCAGGGTGCCTGTGCTGACCCCTGTCCACCGCTGAAAGCACCTACACCTACAGAACTGGACCACGGCACAATGGAAGGTGGCGTCGCCTACCTGGGGAAGACATGGCACCAGGATGCACTATGGGAAGAAGACAAGCTGGCGGAGGCAGTGTGATGCTTTGGGCAGTCTTCTGCTGGGAAACGTCTGGTCCTGCCCTTCATGTGGATGTTTTACTGTGACACCAACCACCTACCAAAACATTGTTGCAGACCAACTACACCCCTTCATGGAGGCGGTGTTCCCTGATGGCAGTGGCCTCTTCCAGCAGGATGATGTTTCCCGCCACACTGCGAAAATGGTTGAGGAACGGTTTGAGGAACACGACAACGAGTTCAAGGTGTTGACTTGTCCTCTGAATCCACCGGATCTCAATCCAATCGAGCATCTGTGGGATGTGCTGGATAAACAAGTCCGATCCATGGAGGCCCCACCTCGCAACTTACAGGACTTACAGGTGCTGCTGACGTCTTGGTGCCAGATACCACAGTGCTACAGGTCTCTGACTGAGAACCCAGAAACAGATAAGACTCTGTGAAACCAGGATGAAGAACGAGACAGGTGACAGGTGCTTCCGTTCGGTTCAGCTCCGCTCACCAGAATTTATTTACCGTATTCAAAATATATAGTTTTCTCCACTTGTTCTGTATTCCATTTTCCATTTCCCAGTGTTATTTTATTAATACAAAAATAAATAGTATCAAAAATAAAATAAAAAAAAAAACATGCTGCTTACAGTGTTTCCACTTTCAAATAAAACACATTTTCTATTTCTCAGTTTACCTTTTAACAATATGCCTGAGTTCGCTCACTACTGCTGAATTATAAACACATTTCCACAGGCGGTCTGTGATGCTAACCTGTTATCAGTATCTAGAAGAGCACTCAGATGATATTTCAATCAACAGTTCTCTCCAATTAGCTCAACTACTGGCTGTGATGTTGACTCGACATCAGTCGGTGAGTGAGGAGGGTCGGAGAGATCGTGGTTAACGGTGCTGCTGCTGGTTTGTTAGTATCTGGATGGGACTGAATACGACAGTCGGCCACAGGTTGTCCCTCTGCTGTTTCCCAACGGCTCAGATCTTTGTACGTACCCGACAGCACGGTGCAACTCTTCCCCACAAGCAAAGCAGTGACTGCAGTCGGTCCGGCTCCCGGCGATGCAGTCGGTGCAGCCACGTGGTCTCTCTGTTCTTAACTGCTGCTCTGTTTATTGGGACATTGGCAGGTACACTGGGGCTCAGATGGTGATGGTGATGGAGCTCACGACCTGAGTCAGGGCCGGCACTTGAGCACTCAGCTGATGCATTAGCTCATCTTTAGCATTGGTGTCTCTACTACTACTCTGAGCTTCAGCTATTCTTGGGCGCCGTCTCCTCCCACTCCCTTCACTGGTTGTTTTGGTAACTTGTCTTAGAAGCACCTCATCAGTAACAGAGAGGAAGGACCTCAGCTCTCACCTGATGCCATCATGCTCCTCACTCGAGCCCTGATAGGCTGTAGGAAGGACGACATGCTGCGCCGTTCGTACCTCACACTTGATATCTGAGTCTGGACGTGAATTTCCCTTCCAGTTTGAGCCCCATCATCCAGGAAAGAAAGTGCTGTGGTGTTTCATGTCCATGCTGCTTGGCATTCATCAGTTCCTGAAACAGCTCGGTGCTACTTTCCTCTCCTAAGTGTGATAGTCGGGAGCTGGTGAGCACGTCCTTGAAGTTGCCGGGCTGATACCAAACGCTGCTCTGGTGATTTCACCCTCAGTCTGCTTTTCTTTCAAACCTCGCTCCATCTGTTCACCGATATTGCTGTAACTGATATTAGCTGCGATGTGTCCACCATGGATTTGAATCCTTCTCCTTGCAGGAGGGGAAGGTGTTTGAGAGCGATCATGCTTCCAGTGGTGTTGGTGGAACGTTGGTCAGCGTCTGAACGAGGCGACTGAATGACATGTGGACTGTGGGACTGGTTACCGTCACCGTCAGTGAGTTGTTTGTCATGTTCGGGGTTAGCTGTGATTCAAGGGCATTAGTTGGAGAAGTTGTTGCAGTTTCAGCGTGCGTACCTGTAGCATGGGTGTGGATGCGAACAACATCAGAGATGGTACGAGTGGCGAAACATTAGCATCAGACGCAGTAACATCTGCCCCGCCCTGATTACGGCTGTGGATCATCTCATCAATCATGTCTTTCAGGACAAGTAACTGCGACATTCACTCATCCTCTAACTCCAGCAAAAGTTCTTCGTCATGTTTGTCCAACTTAGCTGGGTCTTCGTCAGACGTCCCTGGGATGGCGGTTGCAAGCTGGTACAAATCATCGGTGGAAAGATGGAACAGTCCCTTCTTTACCATCCAACCAGCTTCTTCCTCTCGTTGTCTGTCATGGTGAACACTCATCAGACGCCCTCGGCCCTCGAAGTCCCTCAGTCGCTTTAATAACGTGTCTCACCCTGGTCCACAGGTTCAGGAATCACTGGATCAATTCTCCAAACAGGGGTGTCGCACATCCCGGACGAGCCCCCACAAATCTGTTACAGGTCTCAGACTGAGAACCCGTAACCAGATAAGACTCTGTAGAAACAGGAGAAAGAACGAGACAGGTGACGGGTGTTTCTCTTCAGTTTAGCCCCGCCCATCAGAATAAGGAAGCAGCAGTGAGTCCGCTCTCATAGAGTCAATGGGAGAAGCGACGCACCACACTGCCTCCTGCTGGCAGCACTGAAATACTCCTCCTCCAAGTGTATAATTAAGAAGACTTGTAGTTACCAAAGGGGCAATAAAAGGCTGTCATGGCTGATATTAGAATATTTCTGCTGTCTTAGTGCATCATGGAATACGTGTGTGTGTGGCGTGTCGACGCCATAAAATTCAGCTTATTGTGTCGATTTCCTTCTCCGGGCATTGTAAAAGTGCACAAAGAAGAACTCTCCACTCTTTTATTAACCATTCCGAACAAAGCATAATTCACCGTGCTCAAACTGGATGAAAGGAAATGGAGTTTGTGTCCTTCACATCCTTTCTGTAACGTCTGTCTCAATAACAGTGTGCATGGTTACTGATGTCTGTGTGCGTGTGTGTTTGTATGTGTGTGTGTGTGTGTGTGTAAGAGGATGATAAGGAATTCGGCTCCATTTCCGTTATCTTTATTTTTTTCATTATATCATTATATTTCTTCATATGCCAGCCTCGCTCAGGTACATGAGATCTCATGTCGTACTCACACACACTCACACACACACTCACACACACACTGTCGCTTTGTCAGTCTGTTTCATGTCTCTCTTCCTCTTTCCTCCCTCGCTCTCCCCACTCCCTCCGTTTTTCGGGTTCTTACAGACCGTTATCAGCTCGGTCGTTCTCTCCGCGCAGCCAAACGTATTGTGCCAACAAATCTCATGGCCTAATCTTACCGGGCATGTGTCAGAGATGTTGCTGCTCATGTTTTCCAATCACTCCACTGAACGCCCATGTGATTAAATTACCGAGACAAATTGAATATTGCCAAAGCGTTGAGCGGGGGCGGGCCAACACATGTCCCGGCTTTCATTTCAACCTCGGTGGAAAAGTTCAGCAAACTCAGCCGGACGCTGTTTGCCAGACATCAGCTGTGAAGCAGCATGTGTTTCGATGGTGGTCGGAGCAAAACACCAACGGACGAACACAGAAATGATTTTGGCAAGTTGTTGATGGGACGGCGTTGATGCGATCTACCGCAAGTTTGGCTACGGGGTGAGAAGGAGTCAGGAGCGAAGCCGGGCAGAGCCGTGTAGGTTCCATCGAGCTGGGCATGTGGAAGGATCTGCACCGGTCTGCAACATGACACTGTGGATAACAACTAAAGCACCGCCCTCCCTCTCCTCCAATGCACACAACCACTCCTTCATGTACCCTGTATTATGCAAAATAAATGGTCTGTGTCTGCTGCAATGTAATTTGATCAGTGCTCAGCCTGTACAGCTGAACTCAGACCGTGCACGTAGAGGCACCGGCAGATCGAGTTGGACCAATCCAAGGATGTTCTTGTGGAACTGATACCTGACAACAAGCCTACAGGTACAGTATGACAGGTACAGTATGCAGACTAGATGAAGCCAGCTCTTAGCTGTCTGATTGATTAGTGCTGAAAAGGAACATGAATCCATCCTTTATTATCTTCAGAATAACCTCTCTGGACTATACAAACACTATTCTTGGCTTATCAAAACAACACTGCTAAATCCTGCATCTTCCTTGACAAAGCCGAGCTACTTACCAAACTCCTCTACTGCAGTAAGTCAGGAAGCATCACATGGACCTGTATTGAAAAAGTCCTGCATATACGTAGTTGCATATATGCATTCATTAGTAAATGCAACGTTATCGTCCGGTTGCAGCTCGTGTCAGGATGTCGGCCCTGGTGGACGTCTGAGCTCTCTGAGAGCATTTCTAGTTGACCATTAAAGCGCAGTGTGTACGTGCAGCTGCACGCGCTGATCACTCCATAGCACGGTTATGTTGTCACCACCTGTTTGTTCATCTGGAGGCTGCGAGGGTTCGGCCTTCCTCATCTGATGCAATCACACTCTGTTATTGTTGTTTTTGTTTTTGAGATATTTCTAAGGCAGCTTCTCAGAACAGGACTGTAATTCCATGGGGCAGCTTCAGAGACATTAAGGAGAGGCTGATATAACCCAATATAAGATAAGAACATGCCTTGTTTCTGACTTCCTCCTCCTCCTCCTCCTCCTCACCCTCCTAAGTGTTTTCCTTCCTCCTCTTCATTCTCTTAACTGTCTGTCTTCTGCTCCTCCATCTGCCTCTCTCCATCTACTATCATTGTTCTTTCCTGAACCTCTGCTCCTGTTTGTCTCCATGATGTTCCCTTACAAGTGATACAAATGAAAGAACGATTACATGCAATCAATTTGAATATGAATTTGTGACCTTACGGTCGTTGTAACTTAGAAATGATTCTTCTCAAACACAGTGTCTCGTATGAGGCCTGAAGATTTAATGAGGCTCAATCGACTGTTGAGATCTGAGCCCCGAATCTTCTGATGAACTTTTGTTGCGCTCAACAAAAGCCAGTTGCAGCATGAAATACAGAACAGGAGGCAAATCCTGATTATCTATAAGAATAATAAGCAAATAGAGATTTTAGTGAGTCATTTAAATCCAACTGCCTTGTTAAGCCGCATTTTGTAATAACGGTGCATTTTGTAATAAAAGTCCAAAATGTAATAACTTTTTCATTCATTTTGTAATAAGCCGCATTTTGTAATACATTTTGCCGCATTATGTAATAAGTTATTACATTTTATGAAGATTATTACAAAATGCACTTGCAACTTTTTTATTCTCTAGAAAATGTAATAACATGGTGCATTACGTAATAACAATTCTAAAGCATTGTTTATTTGTTTGTTAATTGTATTTTATTTTACTTTTTAACGTGTTCTGTCATACATAGATTTATTAGGCTACATAGCTTTAAGGGAAATTGCATAAAAAACAACAAAAAGTCACTCTTGTATAAATTCATTGTTTAAAAAAACAACAATAATAGTTATTATTACATAATGCACCATGTTATTACATTTCCTAGAAAATAAAAAAGGTGCAAGTGCATTTTGTAATAATCTTCTCAAAATGTAATAACTTATTACATAATGCGGCAAAATTTATTACAAAATGCGTTGGGGCAGTTTATTACAAAATGAAATGAAAAAGTTATTACAACTTGGACGTTTATTACAAAATGCACCGTTATTACAAAATGCAGCTTAACATGCCTGCAGGTTGGGAGGAAGCTGCTGCCCCAAGTGTGTGGAGCAGCTGCCGTCGGGTCTTTCAATGACAAGGTGGAATAAAGTGATTTCCGATGCAGTATCACAGGTTGAACTGCACCCTGGGTGCACACGTAAACTAGCTGAGACAATCCAGCGATCGCCGTGTTCACGTACACACAAACAAACATCCTTTGAGTCCGAACAAGCCAGGTGTAAAGACTCACTCACCATCAGACTGGTTCAAATGCAGCACCGCTGCAGGATTAAGACAATCAGATTGAAATTGTAAGTTCAGTGCGGAAGGTTGGGCTGTTATTCATAGACAGGTGAGGAAGGGTAATGTGTTCAGGAGCTCACTACTCTGTAACTGTTCCCTTTGTTTGTCATTTCGCCCCGAGCCCAGACGGAGGTAAATGGATGAAATTGCGAATCAGACAGCGGTGATGGTCCAATCAATCGCTCCTCGGATCCTCGTGTTGCTGCCCGGGCATCTTAAACACTCGTCTGTGCCTCCTCCTTCTTTGGAGTGATGCATCGATGCTGTCAGCCTCGCCATACGCCCGCCGGTTCAGTCACAAGCTAACGACATATGATCGCGAGCTTTAACTCAAAAATGCTCCAGAGATTTAATAGTTTCATTCTGAAGAAAATGATTCAAGATAATTGTTGTATATCGTCAGTTACATTAACATTTATAAACGATGAGATAAATGTCTTCTATGTTCATGATGGGGACAATAATGCAGCTTATTGGGCAAATACAGACGGTGAATCAAGCTATTATCATCAGCATTAATACATTATAGAAGCGTCCTTGCACACGGCCCCAACTTGTGCTTGATTCACCTGTCAGCATCTTATCCGGTCAGTTAAGAGAAGACTAAGTTTGCAATATCTCACTGCTGTCGTGGACAGAAGTGTCTCCCATCGCTGCCGGCTGATCTCCCTCCGATCCAACTTACAATCATATCCATCCCTCCACTCGTCCTCCTCTCCCGTCGCTTTCTGTTTCAACCCGCTTGCTCATCCTCCAATAACAATTCCCCCTGATGACTCCATCTGCTCGACCAGATCATTGAAACAGGAGCTCTGGGAGTTTTAACGGTCCGACGGGGAGGACGACCGCTGTGTTGGTTGCCTGGGAATTGATTTGTTATTGCATGAGGTGCAGATGCCGCGGTGTCACGGCGCCCCTTAACCCGTCGCAGCCGCTGCGCACACACACACACCATGTACGACGACGCCTGTGCAAGACAGCAACAATAACGATGTGACCGAACACTGATGAAGTGACACCGTTCGGCTAACAGTCGCCGAGCCGCGGCTGTGGGCTCCGACTGTGCTGCACAGCGACGGGTCCTTTTCAACCGCTTTCTAATTATTCATATTCTTATTAATAGGAATGAGAGAAATAAAAAACCAAACCGCTTGCTTCATAAATGTTGGATCCACAGTGTCTGACGGGGACGTCTATCTAAGTCTTATTGCTCTGAAAAGCGGCCACGTTTCACCCGACTGTTCGGGGGTTATTCGGGGTAACGCGTCGGCTGTTATGCTAATAGCTTCCGACCTTATAGTCTGTTCGCCGGAAGCTTCACTGGGGGCCTGATGAAACATATTTTCTGTTTGTTTGCTGGTTTTATGAGAAAATAAGATTTTTCCCAGCAGGAGGTCGGTTTTCTTTCTCAGAGAAAAAAAAAGTTCAAAACAATCATCAGTTGTTTTCTTACTCACATAAGGAAGTTGGAGGAAACTAAGAAACCTGAACTGAAAACAGCGTAGGTACACATGAAACTGTTTAAGTATTAAATGGAGATCTGGCTTTAATATCGATGCTGTTTTTTTTTGTATAGCTGAACATTCTGGAGCTTCTTTAATTCGGTCAGCGATCGATCAATATTAATCGCCGGTTTCAGAGCTTGGAGCTGCAGACGGGACTCGGGTAGATTAACTCAGACAGCGAGCGGGCGAACAGCGAGCCGGCCTCGGTGCAAAGCACAGAAACAAAGAGCAAAGCAGAAGGTCCACAAACTGACACATAGAGTTAGTGGAGAGAACATCGGCAGCCAGAGATCCTCTCACATGGAGACCGAAATAACTCTGAAAGCAGAATGCTGGAAGTACAGCACAGATAACATGTTTTAAAGGTGCAGGGTTTCGTTAAAGGACGTGTTGCTATCTGCTCTCAGAGGAGTGTTAACTCATCATGTTGGGTTCCTGGATGGTTAACAACCTGCAAGGGGAGTTTCTGCAGTCTCGTAAGCACTTTGGTTTATCTGCATTCCTGTAACAGTGTATTGGTCAGTTCTCTCAATGGGAGTGTGAACCACAAGCGTCCAGCGAAGAGGCCTCGCTGCTTCCATCCCTCGTCTTCACCGGAGAAACTGAAGCTCACCGCTGCCCCCAGAGGCTGTTGACGAGAAAACAACTGTACGACCTCACTCGACATTCTTCTGAGAGGTTTCAAGTCTTCTTAAATACAGCGTCAGTTTGTGTTATATCATCCTTGTGACTGACATTGAAATCAAATGACTGAATGTAAACATGCCTGGAGGCCGGAGGTGCCGGTGTGGGGATGGACCAGGCAGCAGTGGACGGGCAGCTGGTCCAGCTGGTCTTACAGGAGGAGCTGGTCCTGACATACAGAGGAAGAACAGACATGAACGGCTACTCACCAAAATAGAGGGTTAAATATCTTGCAGGGGATGAAGAGTTGCTGCAGTCAGCTGGGTCGGCAGGTGAAGGAACTGACTGGTCAATGAACCAGACCAGCGCTACGCTCAAGTCACTTGAACCTTTGAGTGAAACAATCGTGGTGGACACAGTGACTCTCACACTAAAAGCAGCCAGAACGCTGAACTCAAGGCTACGAAACGAGAGGTCACGTCACACAGCTAGATGTGTGTTAGGTTGTGTGTGCTCTCCTTCTACACATCAAACATAAAGGATGCTCATGAAGCCGAGGGCCTGCAGACTCATTTCCACGATGTAATGTAGTTTACTAAGACAGATTTACATATTGGATCATTTATATAATGTGACACATGGCCGAGCTACTATGGTGGTTCCAATGTTGATTAAAAGGCAACATGCACATCAGCATCCGTAGCAAACGGCCAAATAATAGTAGTGACTGGCCGACTGCAGCAATGACAAGAAACAGCTTTGCTGTCACCTTCGACCTGCAGTCAGAGTTCCAGCGGGGGGGGCAGAGGACACTGCTGCTGGGACCATCAGCTCATCCGTTGGCCAGGAGGAGAGACAAAGTGATCCAAGACGACTTATACATCAGCTCTGGATGGACGTTCCACTGCATGTGCAGGCGGGTGGACATGAGGTGCAGTGGGGCTGCAGGGGGTGTCCACAGCTGCAGGACACGGGGCTCCAACACCAAGCTGCTGGGGGCCCGGGCTGCACTGCTGGATGGGAGTCCCATACCGAGGGCATGGGTCAGGGTGACCAACCTATAGCTCCCCAGTTGGAAATCTGTTCAATTTAACTTTAGAAAGTTGAAGCTTGTGTTTCTCAGGTGTCCAGAGCCTCAGGGCGGCGATATGGAACAACACAAACTACGTACGGTGAGAAATGAACCGTGTCCGTCCCAAACCATCACATGTTTCTGTTGCTGCCGTCACACCTCAACCTCACTGCGGTGAACGAGCTCGAAGAGAAGTAAGATGGTCACGTAATCCTTTGCAGTCGGACCCTGGATGAGGAAGTGGTGTCCGGGAGGAGCTCATTGATGACTGCGCACCAGATTAGGGAAAAGAGCAGATTAAAAAACGTCCGTCTTGGTCTCCCGTCTGCTAAAAGAAAGAGTTTCCTCCTTCGCTGAATTACTTGGGGACACTTTCGGGCAGTCCGGGCACGCGTCAGACCCACCAGGGAATTGCAGGCAAAAATGTCCCAGCTTTGTTGCACATTACAGGAATGTCTTAATAACTGCCAGCTATGTGTTTCCGTGTTGTCTCCATCCCCCTCGTGTCCCCCCCCTCCCCTGACTGTCACTGTGTTTGTGTGTATTAGTGTGTGTATTAGTGTGTGTTAACTGGCTGCAGCACACCTGCGCCCGATTCCTGCCTCTCTCCCCCCCCCGCCTTGCCTTCAATTACCTGCTGCTGCCAGACCCGCTAACCCTCCCGGTAGTTTGTCTCTGTCGCTCTGCAGAGTTTTATTTCCCAGTAATAATTCTGTTGTCTGTGACCGGAGCTTCCTGCACCTTCAGCCCCCTCCTGTCTCCACGTCTGCCCGCGCCACCTCGGCTCGCCTGCCTGCCCCACTCACGTCTCACGCTCACCTGCCCGGCTGTCCTGTCAGCTCCGCGCTCGCCTGCCAGAACCAGTTTCAAACTCTGGATTTGAAAACGTGGTCGCTGCCCAGGACATGAAGACATGCGCTCATAACGGACAGAGAATGGAGAACATAATGTTGCACAACAGGGTTCAGTTATTGTCAAAGTAATATGATACAGACCACCAGGTCTGATGCTTGTCTATAGACGGACATCATTCATGGAGTTATAGCGTGTTTCTTTCAGGCTGTGCAGCTGCGTTCATGTACAGTCTGAGCGTTCGAGGGTTCTTTTGTTTCCCGAGCACGTACGAGACCCTCTTGCATCTGTTGGTCTGTGATATTTCACATTCCCATTCAGGCAGAGAATAAGTAGGCTGCCGCTTAATGAGCGAATGACTGGAAGCAGCATATGGCGTCTCCTTTATGGTCCTCCTGTACCCACCATTAGCCGAGATGAGAGCCGGGAGAGACGAGGGGGAGAGGGCGGGTCAGCCTGCAAACAAAACGCATGGATATACATCTGCTTACACGCGGCAGGCTGTTGCATGATTACACAACCTCTCTGGGATGCAACATGCAACGGGAGGAGAGGAAGACTGCAGGGTCTGCGGATTCTCTTTCATTTTATCGCACGTCATTATAAATCTCACTTTCAGAAGACGGCCAAAAGAAGTTTTAGATTAATGAGCTGCTGGTTTTTCAGATGAATGCATGAACACGGAATACAAGAGATGAAGAGACGAGTCATTGACTTCCGTTTGTATGGCAATTTTCTAACAAGGAAGCATCTGCTTTAAGTTTAAATTGCTGCAGAATTAAGTAGTTATGAGGAAACAACATGCACTGTATACTGCTGTAATGTTTGTATCCATACACTGCATGTGCTTATGAAAATGATGTTCAATACAGGGACGGATTAACCTGCAAGGGCAACAAATGAACTGAGCCTCCTCTGAGTCCTACTTTAATCCTCCTGTTCGAGGTTCGCTGCGTGAGATAGTCTGTCCTAATATGACATGAATTTATTTCCAGCTATACGATCAGTACAATAAATGGGATTCAGTCCAGATGTCCTGCAGTTCTATTTTAAAAGTGAAGTTCCTATCGGTCCAGCTCGACATCCTCCCAGAGGGAAGGAAGAACGTTTGCAGCCATCTTGGCAGAGCCCGACCCCCAAATACACGTCATCATCTCGGTGGAAAGTTATTTCACCCCTCATTACATTTACCATCGGCTCTGACGTCTCCACAACCTCTTCATATACGATACAACTCCTTTTGTCCCATGAAATATTTATTGCTGACACATTGAAGGTGAAGTTAGGGTTCATGTGTTTATTGGACAGTAAAACAACGCTGCCTCGTGTACTTCGTCACTCCCTGATGTATATATATTTATATATAAAGGCACATTTCTGTAAAACCGTAGACTGTAGATTTCTCTACTTTCTCCAACCGTACGCTGCTTTGATGACATCATTGGGAACCAGAGTCTGTGCAGAGTGATCGTCGAGTGGAGTCGCAGCTGCCGGCTGCCGAGCTGCTCGATGGAGATACTGAAACACTTTCATACAGGGTGAAACAGACATTCACGCTCAGGCGAAGCTGGTGATGAATCACTTCTAAACGTTCCGCAAAGTCCAAGATGCCTCAGAGCAGCAGTTAGCGCATCAAACAAGCAAAACCAAACGTATCAGAAGACAGTCGACCAGGCAGCTAACACGAGGCGGGCTTGACTCATGCTCCACCCAGCCACCAGGGGGAGCTGTGAGTCGTTCTGAGGAGCTCTTACTGTGTCCATCTCTTTATAAATGTTAAACTGAGAGACATTGAGAACATTAGAAACAAGGAACATAGTTAAGCTCACCGATTAACCTCCTCTTTATAAAATGGTATAAAGTACTACCAATATTTTATATTAACAATTAAAGCTTTGTGTACAACTTTTTTAGCATCTGTCTCAATACTTTCATTATACAACGTGTGCATGTGTTTTGGGATGATTTAACATGCTAACATGCTAGCAAGGTTATTCAGGTGCAAATATCCCGACAGTTATTTCAGCGTTCTGTTACAGCTCGTCGTTCCGCCCCAGCTTGTCATCGGAGGTTTAAATGTACACCAAGCGGATAAAATATCCAATTAAATATTAAATATATCAAAACAAATGTAATAACTTGTGCTAATGGGTCCCTGGGGGTCTGAGGCACCGTGGCAGCAGCTCGCTCTGCCAGGTTGTTAATCCAGCCTTCACTAAAGAGGAAATGTGTCAGAGTGTCAGATGTGTTCCCCTCTGGCATTTAGTTTATGTTTAAAATACAGATTGTCATCATTCGATTAAAGCAGAAGCCTTTCAAACCGTAAACCAAACGCTAAAGCCAAGTGGTTTAATCTGCAGCGTGGCTACAACGTCTCCCAGGGAAACTTTAAAGATCTAAACTTTAATAATAAAATCATCCAAAATGAGAAGCCTTTTTATTAGTGCATAATTCAGGCTCATTGATTATTAATTGCAGCAGCTGGGGACCGACTGCACTCCGAGAGGTGACGTAGCAAACACTCCCGCTACCGAGCCGACCCGGAATAGAAGGACCAGAGTGTTTCACTGGTTTGAGTCGTATGTTCACAGGAAGGGCTCTTGTCTTTTCTGTCGTGTCTTCTCATCGACGACTCTATTT
>CAAKHC010017332.1:0-13963 GCA_901007825.1 Macroramphosus scolopax | reverse complement strand
GCTTGATGCGGAGCCCGAGACGAACCCCCCCCCGGTGGGACCAAAGCAGGCCAAGTCGAAGGAGCGTCTATAATACAGTAAGGTGGAGGCGGACCTTACTGTATTATAGACGCTCCTTCGACCACAGTCACAACTACACGCCACCAGTGTGAAGACGCACCTTCGTCATGGTCGACCTGCTGTAATGGAAATACAAATCTCCAGTTCTTTCTGCAGCCGTGACGTCTTTCAGCCTCCAATCTACATTTAAATGAGAACAGATACAATCAATAGACCTTCAACAGAAACAGATGAGTTTGTACTTAAATAACAAACTTCAGATGTTATTTGGCTTCTTATTTTATTTTTCCTTACTTCTAACAGCATGTTTTGAATCTTAAAAATGAACTTAAATACAAATTGACTGCTAGAGGAAAACAGTTAAGAGCCTTAATTTGAACTTCACAGGTGGAACTGAAGGGAACAATGAATCCTTCCAGTATTCCAACGTGAAGTGAAGCGCCACGCACGTCACATGTAGCTGCGTAAAGACTACGGTGAAGTTGTGCATAGAGAAAAGATCTAATAAGTGGTTAAGGACGACTCCCAAACGATGTCGGACGCTGCGTGGCGCCGAGGTTCCGAGGTTCTGTGCAGCAAGGCGGAGCCGAGCTCAGGTAAGGCTTCGTGGTGCTAAAAAACATCGGTCGATCAGAAGGCAGATCCTGCAGCAAGTCAAGCAATCACAAATTAAGCTTGTAGAATCACAGTACGATGTCCGAGGGGGGGTTTCACAAGCGTTAACAGATGCAGCATAAAAGGCTTTTCAGCAAAGAGATACAGCTACAAGATATGTGGACGCGTCCTTTCCTCCACCGGATTCAAGCTCGAGTTACTCAAACAGGGAGAAGTTGTAAAAAACAAGACAAAAGGAGTGTTAGGACACGGTTAGCTTGTTGTCCAGTGATTGGAGATGTTCCCAAAAAAAGCTCATAGATTATAAACCAGCAAGAGAAGAAGTCACTGCTTCGAGGGAAACGGTGCAGCTCCGAACGGGTCGAGCTCGCCCGGCTGCGAGGCCGCCGGCTGCTGCTGCGTAAGCTGCTGAGGCCCATCGGGTATTACCAGTTCTGTGAAGGGCACCGCCCCAAAATCATCCATGTTTTCGCTTTCTCCAAGAGCACCGTGGAGAGAGCTCATCCAGGACTTCCCGCTGGCGCCGCCCATGTCGCTCTTGCTCTCCGTGAGGCCTTGATACTGGCCATGCCGGCCGCCGTCCGGAGGATGGAAGGGTTTGGCTCCGAAAGGGTCCAGGAGAGTCTCGTCCACCGACAGCGAGGCGCCTTTGTCGTTGCCTTCAGCCATAGTTATATCGACACTGATGTTCTCTTTTGAGTCGGAGGTGCTGAGGAACTCGTTGCTGCTCTGCGAGTCTCTGCGGCCGACCTTCTTGTGTCTGCGGACTCGCTCAGGTGTGCGGAAATTGGGCTTGCCGGTCTTGCGGCCTCCTGTTGGCGTACCGTGGTGCCGTTTGCCGTTGCTGCCGCCAGTCGTGGCCTCCTGCTTGGTTTTTCTCTGGCGTGAAGACAGTTTCTGGAGGCTGCGCTGCTTCAGCCTCTGCTGTTGAGGACTTGTCGACTCCTCGAAAGACGGCTGGAAGATATCCTCTGCGCTTCTAGATGTGGTTGGCGGTGGACCGGTGGAGCCCGGGTGGAAGGGAGAGAAGCCGAAGATGTCGATGCTCTCGGGGGAAACGGGCGGCGTTTGGCCCATGGGAACATCACCGCCGCTCTTGCCCGACTTTGACAGGTTCCGGCTGAATGGTGCTTTGGTAAAAACATCAAAGTCATCCCAAGCTTGCTGCTCTTGGCTGACTTGCCTGAAAGGTGCTTTGGCGAAGATGTCCATGTTGTCTGAACGCGCAACAGGCGAGTCTTCGCCGAGGAAGGGCGCAGCACCAAAAACATCCACAGACGAAGCCTCTCTGGCTCCGCTCGGCGACTCTGGTGGGGTGATGAGAGTCGTGCCAGGCGGAGGACTCCGACTGCGAGCAGCTCCTTTCCTGGAGCGTCTCTTGACCCTGCTGGGGTCGTAGTCCGATTCAGAGCTGTGCTTGTCCTCGTCCCCCTCGTCCTCGGAGTCCATCAGCAGAGGTCTCTGTCCTAAATTCTCTGGCTCAGTGTCATCACCGTGTTCGCTGTTCAGCCCTTCATCTTCCTCCGGCTCTTCATCCTCACTGCTTTTTGGTGAAGGCGGGTCGGACTCAAAGTCGCTGTCCGAGTCTTCACCCCCCCTGCAGGTGCTCTTTCTGCCTGGTTTGTGCTCCTTGGCGGTCGGCGGCTGCAGATCGTCTGCAGGAGTTGAGATGTCCTCGTCCGTCGGCTCCACGTTCGTACCTGCAGAGAAACACAGGAACAAGATACAACGTTCACAGAACGTGACAGAAGGAGAATCTTCATGTTGTCATCACCCAACCACACCCCTTCATCCCTGCTGGAATCAGGATTACGTTTGGATTTCCCCGAATCCGTCCTAATATCTCTACGAACACAAATCCCAGCAGTTTGTTCAATATTAAAGCAGAAGGAGCAGTGAAAGAGAATCTTAATATGGTGTGAAAGCTGCTCGGACTTCTGTTCTCTGACCCGACAATAAGATCAGCCGGCTCAGACGACGGAGGAATCAGACATCCGGCTTTTCAACTTTCACTGGATTACTTCTGAAGTCAAATACCAGGCTGCAAACATTTAATCTGACAGTCGCCTCCTTTTAAATCCAAACATTCAAATCTTAGATTACCAACCCTTCTGTGTTTCTATAAACTGGGACACATTGCTTTGATAAATCTTTCTTCCTCGTGTAAATGTACCTTCAACGTATAAATTAGCCTAATTAGCAGGTGGATCGCCTCCAATTACACCGACAGCGACTCGCAACGAGCCAAGTTGTGGTTCTGTTAGTTCCCCGTCACAAAGCGGAGACGGAACCCCTGCTGGGAACAGAAACGTCTCCACGTCTTCAACCCTCCAACCTGGCAGCGCGACATGACGCTACGCCAGAAGAGCTTTGTTGTAGTAAATCAGACAAGGCGGCAATGAGAGATGAAAGTCTCCGTTAAAGACGTCTCGGAATAAGACTAATACCTCGAACACCAGAACAGTCAGAGAAGATGAAGGATCACCCGTAGCAAAGACACTAATAAGTTCTCTGATGACAGATGAAGGGTCGGAGAGCTTCAGGAGCTCAGAGAGCTTCTCTGAACACGATGAGGATGGATTTACTGAAGATAAACACAGGAATAATATTTAAGTATGTGTAGAAACACTCAGACTGCAGAGCAGCAACAGAGGGAAACATCTTAGATTACAATTTAAAAGTTATTGAACGTTTCACTGCGACTTAGATTGTTGGACAAAGTCTCTCAGGAACTTTACAGATTATTATTATAAAGTGTAATACCTGAGTTATATTATATTATATTATATTATATTATATTATATTATATTATATTATACTATATCATATTATATTATAGATGGATGAAATCAAATCTATATGAATGAGTTATCAGACTTAAAGTTGTAAAGACTTGCATGTAACACATGCAGCAATTAGCATCGTACAAGATAACTACAAGACATGCAAATTCATGTAAACAGGGGCATATCAGTTACATCGAGTCAGCATCGGACAAGCATCGGGTTTCTCGTTACCGGATAAGAGCACCTGGGTAACTCGGTAGTTATTCGATGGTTGCTCGATGCCAACATCATGTAAACTGGTATCAAGAAACTCATTCTGCGCATGCGCGACAATTTCCGCCGGCGATTTTCCCCCGGACGTGGAAGGAGACGAAGACAGCACGAGCGACGCAATAAAAGGAGGCGTTGTTCCAGGACGACGTCAAACGACCCCACGGCTACCACCTGTCATGAATCTGTGGTTAAAGCTTGAAGAAATACTATATTAAAGACTATAATCCAACGCGGTCGGCGCTCTTCTTCTACGATCACCGCTCTTCTTCTACGATCACCGCAGCCAAAAGACTCGTTGTCACTTGCTGAAAGCGCTCCAGCGCCACATAGCGTATCGGAGTTAGCAATGCTCCGGACAGTTTCTCCATTGTCTTCTCCGACATGTACTTTCGGATAAGTCACAGCAGGCGGTCACAGCGGGTGGTACGAGGTAGTTGGATACCGGGTAAGCTGCCCATGGAAACGTATAATGAGTTCTTCTCTCCTGTGTTTGGTTAAATAATGTTTAGAATATTTATTGTAATTATTTGTAATATTGTTTTGCTCTCAAACATTGTGACTTTAATATATAAAGGCTTTAACAGGTAAATAAAACGGAATTAGGTTAATAACATTTTAAAGAAAATTTGGATGGAAGAAGAATTCTAACATTTCAATTTAAAGTTAAACGTGTTAACGACGGAGGCAGCTGATTATTATTTTAATTTTTCACCTGTTTGTAGTCGTAAACATTACGGAGCATTAAAGGGTCTATGTGTAAGAATTCATTCATTACTGCGTCTAGATGGTTGATACATCACATCGTCTCCAGGCGGCGCCACTTCCTCATCCTCTGAAGTCGGACTGACTGGACGCGAACGTGACTCACTGTCACCTCCTGAGGTACAAAGTGGTACTACGGGATGGACCGAGGCTACAGATGCTAACTGCAGTCAGAACACCGTTCACAGACTGGGGTTCCCAAAGAGGGGCCCGGGGACACTCTGAGGGTCTTCAGCAATTTGAATATAAATCATCATCTCTAATAAACGGGAATGCTGGTGGTGGACTTCTGAAGGCGCAAAGGTGGGAGACAGGAGGATGATGTCCAAGCTGTCCTCTCTGTTGGACAACACGTCCCACCCCCTACAGGACACTCTAACATCCCTGTTGGACAACACGTCCCACCCCCTACAGGACACTCTAACATCTCTGTTGGACAACACGTCCCACCCCCTACAGGTCACTCTAACATCCCTGGGCAGCTCGTTCAGTGACGTATTTACTTTTTTGTTGTTATAGTTCTTGTAAATGCTCTTTCCTGCTGTAATTATGTAAATGTCGCGGGATGAATAAAGGCTTTCAATTCAATTCAATCACTGATCTGAGCTTCAGTCATGAGGTCGAATATGGAATTTGTATTATCAAAAATAAAAATCAACACAGCAAATTTGCAAGAAAAAAGGAATTTTCACCGAAAAAACTTCTACAAAAAAAAAGTTGTGAACAAAATCCAAGAAAACAAGTTTCTTTTGAGTTATTTTTGTCAGTAGATGAGTTCCAGGCTCAGATCAGTGATGATCCTCAGATCTCTGAACGTGGCCTCATGCCAAACATCTCCAGATAATAAAGCAGGATCACTGCTTCAGTCAACAACAGGTTCTACATTAACTAGTTCCACACTTCCTTCTAGAAGAAGGTAAAACACGTACGGTTCCTTTAAGACGCTTCACACACAGACAGCCATGTCAACATCAGGAACATCTTGCTCGGGGTGGAGTGGTGGAGAGAAGCTAAACCTTCTACGAGTCTTTAAAAATAAAAGAAATAGGAATCAAAGTGTGTTTGGATTTTGGATGTTTTTTATTTATCAGTAACATTCTATAAAGAAATACATTCACACTCACAGTATGACACAGGACCTCGTACACAGCCTGCTGCACAGATACAGACATGAAGAAGACAGCTGAGCGATCGGTCGGTTGTTCTCAGCAGAGACGCTGGTTTCTACAACAACTGGAACGAGTTGGAACCGACGGGAGACCAAACGTGAATGTGTTGCTTGTCGAGCCGACGACAGAAGAAGAAGAAGGAGGATGTAAACAACTTATAAAAACATGTGTCTGCTCATCGGACTCGCCGTGGGATGATGTTTCATGTTGTAGCACTTTACAGAAGATCAATAAAGTGCAGTTAATGTCTCTGATCCATCCACCAGTACACATGAACAAGATGTTTCTGATTGGCCGTCATGACAAACGGAAAGCAAAGAATGAAGAACTCAGACTGAAGCGTTTCATCCACGTCTCCACACTTACCTTCAGCCTGGAGCCGAGTCCCAGCTGACGGAGGACGGTGGACCTGCAGCCCTGAAGGGTTCTATGGACTCATGACACCGGTACGGACGTCAGCTCGCTGCCACCAACACAACCGAGAACATTCACACGACGCGCCGTCACAACAGAACGTACCCGGCCCTCATCTGCTACCGTCAGACTGACGTCATGGTTACGAACAATAACGGAACCGACTGGACCGACGAGCTGCTGGACTCCAACAGGAACTCTCATCGACTCATTGATTATCATTTGGTCTGGAAAGTTACAGATAATCAATAACATTTGTTCCCCAGAGCTCATAAGGGCTCAATAATATTCACTTAACAAACAATGTAACAAAGCAAAGGCATCCATGATGACCTCAGCCGTTAACTAATAATCAATCAATCGTCTCCACTCAGTCACATGATCGAGGACGTCGGCGTCGGTCGGGGAAATAAAAAGGAAACACAAAGGCACTTTGTGTCTACAAGAAACCAAACAAAACTCTATAAAAGGTGGATGACGAAATAAACAAACCAAAAGAGAGGAGGTGCAGTCCCATGATGCACCACCTGACGGCTGCTGGTGGGACTGCCGTCGCTCGTTAGTGGCCGGTCTTAACGAGAACAATAAGACTGATGACGTCTGCTTGAATTGAATGTTTGTTCCATCATCTTCAGAAGGAAGCGGTAACCGGGGGCAACATACCGTCCTGCTGCTGCAGCCAACGTTACGTCATGAATTCAACCATCAGACGGACAAGAACTTTAACGTTGCGGCAACGTTTGGAAAAGGTTAGCGTCTGGAGGGATGAACTGGATGAACACGTCTCTACTGGACTGTTGAAGAACGAGTTACAGAAACACGTCTAACGAAGGTTCTGAAGGCTGCCGGCAGCGAAGCTGCACACAGAACTGAAACCGACCCGCTGACGGCACAAACACAAGAAGATGAAGAGGCCTGACGCCGGGGGTTCGAGTCCCTTCAACCCGTTTGGTTTCTCTCATCTGAATTCAATCTAAGTTCATGAAGTTCCACGTGAAGACGATGAAGAGTTTGACATTAATATTCAAGTGCTTCGAGGGTTATATTGCATCGTGACCGCGTCGCGTTCTAGTCTAAACTGCAGCGAGTCTACGGACGACACGAGATGAAGAACAGAAACCTACCGCCTCTCTGACGTGTTCTCTACTTGTTAAATAGATTCTAGGAGCTACAAACAGTGTCTAACGATGTTTCACATTGAAGGAGCAGGAAGTGTTCTGAGGCACGAGAGCTTATTGCTGCCACGACGTTGGACATGTAGAAATACTGCACTCGGACATTCACATTGTTGCTGCGGCTCCGACTGTCGGTTGAACCGCAGGCAGACCGACGGGTGAAGCTACTTCACAGGGTCCATTAGGGTGGACGACGTCGTCCCAACAACAAAGCGTTACGCTGCGGCTTCAACGGCTGAGGAGGGTTGATCGGATTTTAATGTCAACGGCAACGAGCCAGCGCTCGTGTGTGCAGATGCTTCTTTGTCTCTAGAACAACTTGTTGCTCGTTTGTTAACTTTGCTGTTTGGAGACGATGCAAGCAACGAGTCCGGCCAAGTCCGACCGAGTCCGACCGAGTCCGGCTCTTTACATCGACGGTTGGTACCGGTCGTACGGCTGTCAGAGCCGATGGAGCCGCAGCGAGTCGACCCCGCTCTGTTCTGTGGTCCCAGTGGGTCGGAAGTTTTTGCTCGTCAGATTCCTTTTGATTTGCATAAAAGTTTGTAACAGCCGAGCTCGGTATAAAGAGTTGACTTGAGAATACAGGAAGTGCTTCTACCACTTGTTAATTCACAGAAGAGCCAGAACCTCGACTCACCTTCTCACTACGTTTCATTCTAGTAAATCTACTCTGACATTGAACCAAAATCAGACTCGCATTGGGGCATTAAGAGCTTCAGGGAGCAGAAGAGCTTGGCGGGGGGCAGAGGAGGGCGGAGGGGGGGCAGGTGGCTCCACAGATTTGGGTCCTCCTCCTCTAAGACTTGCCTGCGCTGGCCACAAACGGGACTGAGCCGAACAGGTCCTCTGGTGGGAGGGGGAGGGGCGTAGCGCCGGGGGCGGCAGACAGCAGTCGGTTGGCTTCCAGACTCGATGTTTTCTCCACCGACTTTTCTGTATTTGGTCACAGAGGAAGAGAAACTTAGAACATCCACCACTCAGTGTTTGAAGCACCTGAAACTATCGAACTCTGTAAGTCATGAAGGAATCAAAGGGTCACTTGCTTGCTCTGAGCATGTCGAACTCCCGGTCCAGGAGCTCCTCCTCCGTCAGCCGGGAGAAGTTGTCCTCTCCGAACGGGTTCCAGCGCGACATGTCAGGGGGGTTAGTGACCGTCCTATGGCAGCTCTGAGAGGGCAGGGTGATCCCGTCGGAGGCCAGCAGAGGGTTTCTACTGTGGAGAGACATCAACAACCTGTCAGGGACAAACACCTGCAGCTCAGGCCCCGCCCATCAACATCCTGTCAGGGACAAACACCTGCAGCTCAGGCCCCGCCCATCAACATCCTGTCAGGGACAAACACCTGCAGCTCAGGCCCCGCCCATCAACATCCTGTCAGGGACAAACACCTGCAGCTCAGGCCCCGCCCATCGAGATCGTCTCTGACAGTTACACAACATTTCCCTTCAATGTTTGAGAACTCTACATCCTTACCTTGGATTAATGTAGGAGGGATCCACAGGTGATGGCCCCCCAAACACGGGGGATGGCCCCCCTACCACAGGTGAAGGTCCACCCACTACAGGTGAAGGTCCACCCACTACAGGTGAAGGTCCACCCACCACGGGTGAAGGTCCCCCCACCACAGGCGAAGGTCCCCCCACCACGGGCGAAGGTCCCCCCACCACGGGCGAAGGTCCCCCCACCACAGGCGAAGGTCCCCCCATCTGGCCGGTTCCAGCAGTGGGTGTTGTTGCATTATAGGATCCCAGGGGGATCTGGAACTCAAGAGGGGAGGACAGGTAGGGAAGATGCTGCTGAGCAGGTTGATGCTGTTGCTGTTGAGCAAGGTGATGCTGTTGCTGAGCAACGTGGTGCTGATGCTGCTGAGCAAGGTGGTGCTGCTGTTGGGCAAAGTGGTGCTGCTGAACAGGGTGATGATGCTGCTGCTGCTGCTGCTGCTGCTGCTGCTGAGCGAAGGCCTGTTGGTACTGGTGCACCTGTTGGGGAGGGAAGAGAGGGAGAGAAGGGGGGAGGGAATGAGGGACGGACCTTTGATTTCATGGTGCACAATGACGAGCGACAAGATGATGAAATGCTGTTAGAAGCCAGTTGTGGATTCTGGGGACAGGGGGGGGGGGGGGGGGGGGGGGGTGAGGGGATGAAAGTCAAACAGCACGAAGGACAAACACACTGAACAGATGAGCCACGAGGTCACCTGAAGAACAACCGGACGGGCGTAAAGCTGCAGAGCTACTTGGAACACTGGCTGGATTTACTATGACAACAGCTGCTGGGGGAGGAGTGAGGACCTGAACCGACAGACTCCCGTCGACTGGAGTGATATAACAACATAGTTTCAGGGGAATGAATCCTCCAACTACCTCTAACTCCAGTACTGATGCAGCTCTTGTTGTCACGCTGCTGTTGCTGCTCTGATGTCATCAGACAATATTTGTCTCCATCACAATAATCTCTGATTCTTAAACATTTAGCTGCAGCGACTGATCGTGGAGCGGCGCTCTCTCCCCCTGCCTGTGAACGGTTTCATATGTCAGGAGGAAACCGCACGATTTCACCCGCTGTTCGATCCCCTCGTGGCTCGGCTCGGACCAGATTGCATCTGAAATAAAACAGATGGTACTCGTTCGGTGGGAAAACGAGCTAAAAATTGCACCGCCCATATTTGGAGGACCTGCGCGTGTGTGTGTGTGTGTGTGTGTGTGTGTGTGTGTTTGATGCGTAAATACAAGCGTTCTGTATATTTGGAGTGAGTCAGTAGGAAGTTTGAGCGTCTGTTTCCAATGCTGCTTGGCACAGAACGTCAGATCTGACTGGAGAGGACCAGCTGCCAGCGCTAAGAACACCGAGAGCAGGGAGAGGCCGTCCTGACATTAAATGAAACATTCAGCTCCCCGTTACTTCACGCTGGGGCGCCATGTGTTTCACTTCAGCTATTTGCAGCAGAGTTGGATGAAATCTTCTCCTCTCTAACTCTGATCAAAGATCTGAAGGTACCCTCGGATGCTTCAGAGCCCAGCTGTGGTTCAGACCTTTGACAGGACTCACCATAGCTGCGTACTGGGCCTGAGCGACCTGCTGCTGGTACATCGGCTGCATCATCATCTGCTGCTGCTGCTGCTGCTGCTGCTGGAGCTGCAGGGACTGCTGCACAGCCTGTTGGTACTGAGAGAGGTTGTACAGAGGTTCAAACACTCTGTGACACCACACAGGGGGATCATCTCTTATCCATTTGTCGGTGTGTTGAGTCACCTGGAGGTATTGGAGTTGCTGTGCCGTTGCATGCTGCTGCTGCAGTGCTTGTTGGTGGTGTTGTTGTTGTTGTTGTTGCTGCAGCTGCTGCAGACGCAGGTCACCGGGCTGAAGCTGCTGCAGGACTCTGTGCTGCTGACTGCTGGGCGCCGGCTGCATGGAGGGCTGAGCTGAGCCGGGGGTGGGGGCTGTGGGGACACGGGGGTTTACTGAAGAACCATCTCAGGAGAGGTCTGAACCTCAAACCTCAAACACACTTTGTGTTCTAAAGGTACGAGGCGGCAAAATATCATCACTCATCAACAGGTGGCTGATAGAATCTCATCATGGGAACATGAAGAGTTTACAGACATCACGTTACCTCCTGCATGGACACTCAGGAAGTACAGGAGGTGGAGGTGTTTCACGCCGCTACGAGTGGAGCATCCTGAACTTCATATTACAGGGATACGAACCTTTTTGTCCGTTGCTGACGGGTGCAGAAGGCACGGCCATCTTGGCGGGGGTGGCGAGCGGCAGGACGTTGCTGTTCGCTGCCTTCGGTCTCTGTCTGGGAGCTATCGACGTTTCTGTCGGACCTACAGAGTCCGTAATCCTGAAAACGGAGGAATCAAACGGTTGTGAGAGGAGTCCGACTCTGCATGTCGTTAGATTACAATAAATGTACGAGTCTGAGTGAGCGTCAGGCGCTACCTGGCCTTCGTCATGCTCTTCCTCGCTGCGACCTCGCTGGCCGTTAGAGGCTCTGGTAAGGACGTCGGGATGGGAGAGCTCTGGAGGGAGGAGGACGAGCATGAATCGATAAGAAGCACACACAGGAAACACTGATCACTTCCTGCTGGGGACTTACGAAGAGATTTGGCACTGGACAGTCTTTTCCTGCTAACTTGAAGGCAAAGTGGGACACTTGGTAGATGTCTGGTCTCTTCTCCAGGTCCGGTTCCAGCATGTATCCTGCAGCAAGAGCACAGTTGATTTAATCCTGCCTGCCTGGGATGTGAGTCTCTCTCTGCCCACTAGGTGGAGCTGTCGGTTAAGGAGCTCCAGAGCGGAATGACGTTTTAAACCAAATCAAACTTACTGATTAAGCAGTGCAACTTGAAGGAGAACTTGGAGTTATCAGGAACAATAAAGGTTCCGTCACATATGGCAACTTGACTCTCCCCAAACGGAAGTGTGAAGAAACACAGCTTGTACAACAAGCATCCAAGAGCCTGCGGAGACAGACGACAGTCAGGATTCACTATACTGAGATGTTATTTATAATATAGTAAATCTCTTAGAAACAACAGTTAACAGCTCCTGTTATTGAAGGAGAACAGAAACACTGTGATGGAGAACGTTAATTCAGATGATAAAACAGACTGACGGGAACATTCGGAGCAGAAACACGTAGAACAGGAAGTGAGGCTGAAGAGGAAGTTCTTCCTCCTCCGACGGCTGGAGGTCTATTTAAAGCTGCCGACAGTTCTTCTTCTGCACATTTATATTTGTTTGATCCACAGAGGCAGTCGGATGAAAAACAAACAGGATGAACGTGTGTTTGCTTTCTGATCAGGTCATCAAACATCTGGAGCTTCAGAGTAAACCGTCACTGAAACATCTGGATAGGAAACCTGTTGACTGCTGTGGGACACGTCGTCTTCTCCTTCTTGGGTCCTGAATTACTACAATTCAGTACTTTTTTAAAAGGTTTGATAGCCGAAACAAATAAAATGTTCTATAACTATACTAACTATAAATAGTTTTACTGTTTCAAGGTTCAGAAACAGAAGAACTATAAGTGGATGTGAACATCCGCCGCTCTTCAGCGTGTCTGTCCAAGCTCCTGTTACTGCAGCCCACCTCCAAACCAGACCAGACCCTGGGAGGAGCTGGGAGGAAGAGGAGGAAGAGGAGGAGATGGAGCTGTGTAGTGATGATCAGCTGGAGAGCTGGTGAAGGTAAACAATCCAGGGCGGGGCAGGAGAGAGGGGAGGAGGAGGAGGAGGAGCATGAGGAAGAGGAGGACGATCATGAGGAAGAGGAGGATGATCATGAGGAAGAGGAGGGTGATCATGAGGAAGAGGAGGAGGAGGAACTTGTCGGGGCAAAGATACGACTGGTACACTGGTAGAACAAACCACTCACCCAGATATCAGCCTTCGTCGTGATGGCTTTCCCTGCGTACAAGTTAATCATCTCCGGCGCCCGATATGAGAGGGTCGTGTACCTGCGAGTCACAACAACAGACGGGCGAAGGTCAGAGGTCAAAGATCAACTGTCTAAACACCATCGACAGGAAGTAACTGGGTAAATAAGGGACTGTCCTTATATGGAAGCAGAACTCTACTCAGTGCTGCTTCTACTCCATCAGACCAACTCTTCACTCTTTAACTATCCACCGTCAATACTCTAACAGCTGGTCGTGTTTCAGAAAGAGACGAGATCAATAAGTTTAGTATGAATATATCAGGTTTGTGTGTGATGAGGATCAGCTGCAGTGAATGTTTGCTACAACACAGATGAACAAGACGTCAGTGGGTGTTGTTGTTCTTGTTTGTGAAGGAACTCAGACTGACACCATGTGACTGGAGGAGCTCTGATCAGATCCCATCAGGTTGTTGACTGAATCGATCCATCCAGGATTCAAACCAGTGACTTCTCTTTGTCCAAACTGCAGCAGATAGTCGGATTTATTCTAACTTACTTCTTGATCTCGTCCTCCACCGCCGTCACACCCTCTTTATGTGGCTGCAGCACTTTGTGAGTGGAGCTGCCGAAGTCACACAGCACGTAGCTGCCCTGGTCGTTCAGGAGGATGTTCTCCACCTGGGGGGGGGGAAGACAATCCTCCATTACAGCAGTGATGCACACAGGTGGAGGTCCACCTGAACCAGGAGCTGCCCGGTCGGTAGCTGGTCTACGATCACACCGCGGTGGATGTGAATCTGTGTGTCATCGACCAGTGAACAGTTACTGTCTGGATTCATGGAGGTGTTACCATGACAGCTGTTCAACCCGGATCATTCTGCATCCTGGGAGACGGAGGGGAACCTGCCCGTCCTACCGCGGAGCTCAGCAGGACGTCCCAGCCTGTCTGCATGTTCAAGGTCTTTTATTTCAGAGGAATCTCAATCAACAACAGGACCATCTTCCTCCCGTGTCCCAGCGCTGCAGGCAGCTCAGGGTTAAGGGTCTTTTCTGCACTCTCACTTCCCCTGGTGATGCGTGACTGGGCCTCCGCGGTCCTTTGTGTCCCTGTGATGTTATGTAAGCCATGTGGGCTGAGCAGATAGACAGAGGACAGAGGAGCTGGAGGGCCTTCGTCCAACTGGACAGGGTACAGCAGCCCCACTGAAGGGGGGAGGAGGAAGAGGAGGAGGAGGAGGAGGAGGAGGAGGAGGACTCCGCACAGGATGAAACAATCTGTTAGAACAACAGCAGGAGTTCAAATAGAACTTTGGATTGACA
>CAAKHC010017308.1:8712-20354 GCA_901007825.1 Macroramphosus scolopax | reverse complement strand
GGGGGGGCGTGGGGGGGGGGGGGGGGGGGGGGGGGGGGGGGGGGGGGGGGGGGGGGGGGGGGGGGGGGGGGGGTAGATAATGCTCATTCGGAGAGCACGGCAGGGGCGTTGCTTCAGATACAGCTAATCTTCACACCTCATTGCCGGACCTGACTGGCTGCATCAGTGCTGCAGGAGCCTTCACAGCTCTTTGCCTCTCTTTCTTTCTTTCTTTCTTTCTTTCTTTCTTTCTTTCTTTCTTTCTTTCTTTCTTTGTCCTGTTACTGACGAAGGTCGTGTCTGAGTGAAGATGATCAACGTCTTCGAGGTGAAGCTCCACTCTTAGAGAAAGTTTGAACTTACTTGTGAGACTGACCTAATGCCACATTGACAGAAACATCGATGGATTGAAGAAGGTCCATAGAACAGAAGAGACATTTAAGTGTTCCATAGTAGAAGATTAGAAACAAACTGAGGGAGACAGAAACACTTCGCCTCGGGCTCCTCTCAGCATTTTATTGTGTCCACCAACGGTTTGGCAACAAATACCAAATGTCAGAGTCCCTTAAAGTAGACAGAAGCCAGAGGCGACATTAATGTCCTGTATGTCAGCTTGCTGGCCGCTCGCCCTCAGCCTGCCCTTTGCTTTGGACCAACCTTTGGCTGAGACTGCCCACGAGGATCCACAGAGCCACAATAAGGCTGTAATAGATCTGCCTGCAGAGACACGTCACCAGACTGATGCTCGGATCCACGTTCAAGAAGAATTCACTGAGATCTCCCAACACAGTCCAACCCTCAGGGTGGGATCGAGAGCCGGACGGTCGAGACTCAAGTACATTTATAATGAATCGCTCTTTAATTGACTGATGTGACTTTCATCTGGGTCTGGCAGTCGAGTGACGAGCAGCGCTGAGCGCTAATGTGAAGAGCTTTAACGGATTCCCCCAGACGGGGGCCCAGACGGGGGCCCAGACGGGGGCCCAGACGGGAGCCCCGTCAGCAGGCCAGCCGACCTCTGTTTGATGATGACCAAATAAAAAGGGCCACGTCCAAACAGGTAATACTGTAAATCACAACACGTCACCAAAGATGAGGACAGAAAGATGCCAAAGATGGAGACACATTCCTCCCAGTCACAGCCTGCTTTGATTTAATGGCAGTTAAATGTCACGAGTTCATCAACGTCACTGCTTTGTTACCACATTACTGGACAACCTGACTTATTGGACTGAACTTATTCACTTGTGTAAACTTATTGTGAGATGTTATTTCATGGCACTGATGAATGTACTCGTGTTCCTATAGTAGAATTATTTATTGAATCCTGATCATCTTTAATCTCAGTAATCCACTGGAATGAATCCACAGGATATTTGTCGACAGCTGTTCAACCTTTAATTCATTCAATAATAATAAAGTCGTCATTACAGTTATTGGATGTTTAATGCTGAGTGATTATTTGAGATAGAAAAACGTTGACACTTCAGTTCTCCACGTCTTTGTCTTGACTGGAATCTTCCACATGGGAACCATGACGGGTGGAATTAATGCCATTAATCATGGCTGCATTCCATTTAGCTCAGCCCGTTCCAGGCTCTGGTGCTGTGGACGCTCACGCCCTGACTTGAGTTACTGAGACAATTAATGGATCGCAGCCGTCGTTAATGTCGTCAGTTACACCTGAGCTTTCCCTGATTTAACAAGTCCAAGTGTTGAAATCTGAGCGGCTCCTCATCAACACGTCTCAACAGGGGCAGTGACGTTAAACAGCTTCAGAGAATCAGCTCTTCTAGTGTCAGATGAAACCAGACGTCCTGGTCCTTGATTGAACCGTTCAGTTCCAACATCTGAGTCCAACCTGAACGCAGCTTCTACGTGTCCACAGGTGGGAAGTGGAGACACGGCAGAAACTGAAGTGCAGCATCTCGAGTGTTACAAGTATTTCCACAGTTAAGTGAAGTAAAGCTTCATTCCTTCATTGTATTTTAAGACATTAACTTGGCATGAAGGATATTTTTTTTAGCCTTTGACAAATTCTTTTTGTTTTTTAAAGTCGGCTGTTATCTATTTATTTCAGGTGTAATTAATAGCAATACTTAAGGCCCTGTTCCATTGATGTGGGCCAGAGCTCTGGTACTGTGGTGGTGGTGGTGTGGGTCACTGGAATGGCTGTGACACGCTAAATAGAACTGAACCATAATCAACTGATCAATGACTTGTTTGGACCATGTGAACTTGGCCCCTGAGGAACGAGCCTGTCGTCCAGGTTTTACATTCATTTCCATCGATAATTCTACAGGACTTGGAAGGATCAATTAAATCTGAGACCAAGTGTTGTTGTTGCTCTGCCAGTTGTGTGTTCCAGTAAGTAACAGACATGTCCCCTTGTGGCGTTCAGTCAGGGTGGGACTGCAGGCTGATCGGGATCCCTGGTCGCGCTGTTTCTGGGCCTTCTGAATCTCAGAGGATCTAATGTGTGATGGGAATTATGACACGTCTTTCATGGTGAAGATGCTCTTCCAACATCCACTGCAGACATCTGGACTCTTCGTGGTGGAAGAATCCAAGGTTGGCGTTCATTAGCTACATCTGTGTTTGAGTACGACATGTTGACATGTTGACATGTTGACATGCTGCTGGGAGATGATAATAAATATGTTGTTATATAATATAATAGCAGCTGATTTGGTTGACAATCATCATATTAAAGCATCAGAGTCACCGGCTGGAGTTAATTTACAAATGATGCAGTTCAGAAACAAAACATTCAGTTCATGAAGATAAATCTTCCACCAGCAGAGGGCAGTAATGTTCCACAGGAGCAGGTCTGCAGCCACATCATCATGTCTGTAACCATAGTGAAGTATTCAGTTTCTACATGCAGCATCACCTCACTACCTCAGTCAGTGTGGTGAATGAGCCACACTGATAGGAGGAAGGCAGATGAATTCATGTGACGACACCGCAGACTGAAACATATCTCATGCAAGTATTTGAAAAATCAAGACTTTTGTTTTGATTTCTGTGTGAATGTGACGACAGATGTCAGCAGGTGGAGATGTTCCTGTATCTGTTTTATGACACCTTGTAAGTCATTCAGCAAGACTTTATTCAGGAAATATTGCTATTTAATCATTTAAAATTACAAATACACACAAGGCAGATAATTGAACCCACATCAGCTTCTCCTGCAGACCAGGTATCTCAGATACTAGGACCCAGTCTGTACGAGATAAAACAGAAACACAAGCAACTCTTAGTATCTGTGGAGCTCTATCAACGAAATATCAAGGCTTGAGGTCCAATAATTAAAATTCATCAATCAACTGAATGACCAACATACAAAGTGAACACACCATCAAACTGTTGAGCTGCACAGAGCTTCAACTATGTGTAATATTCAATAGAACATCCAGGCATCAATGTCTCACATGTAGGCGGATAGATTTCTCCGCTGGCAAGAGTCTTTGCTGCCGTGCTCTCCAGTGTTGACCTCCGGCTGCTGGGCGAGGTCAGGGCTGCATGTCAGTTATCTTCCTCTTGCGGTAGTTGAGAACCAGGCTGGAGGCAGTGAGCTGCGACGCCTGTCCTTTCTCCCAGCTCTGGAAGCCGTTGAGTCCACTCTGCCCTGACCTGAACAAAACCTTCTCCAGACAGTCCAGACGCTCCACCAACGCTGAAGTGTCCTCATTGTAGGCATTCTGGGCAGAGTCCATGGTCCGCCTGAATCGACCGATGAACGTCTAGACGACAAACAATGCGAGAGGTTAATGACCGTAAGAAGAGTTTACAGTTTAAGATTTGAGTAAGAAACGTAGAACCGTGCATGAGGCCAAAACTCTCACGTGGAACACGCAGGATTTACTAACAAGCTGAAGGTAATTGAACTGCAAAGCAGAAAGAAAAACAGCCGTTGTCCCAAGCAGCTGCTGCTGCCCTGACGCCGGGCGGCTGGACAAACCTGGATGTTAGAACATTACACTGAAATATGTGGAAAAACCTTTTAAGGTGTAAGGGCAGCTGTAGACAGCGATCTTACAGAGTGTGATTATTATTTTTCTGAGTCAATCTGCCTGGTAACAGCTGCAGCAGACATCCATCAGCCCCCCATGTTCTATGATCTGATAGCGCCCCTTAGCTGTGATGTGTTGAATTACACTTTCTGGATTTCAAACAGAATCGTCATTGTTGTTGATCTTCTGCAGAGAAGCATGTGACTGTATGCCAGCGGAGATGCCACTATATTTAAATCTCATGTGTGTCAATTAATTGAATTCAAAGTCAAACATTACATCAAACAGTAGTTATGGAATTTGACTGGATGCATGAAATTAGACCAAGTATGAACAGAGAATACCAGTGTCTGGTGTTATCACCTGTGTTTATGGATATAACAGATGTATGTGGCTGTGTGTTCCATCCTGATACGCCTCATTTCCTATCCATATAATTATACATACATTATTATACATCTGTGTGGATGAATAGACAGTTTATATAATATGACCACATGGAAATGCCTGTTTCTTACTCCATTTTGAGTTCTATACTGACTCCAACTCTGCCTTCATACAAATGTCTTCTCTGCAACCAAGCTGCGTTGAAGAAGGCACAGTGAACAATAGACGTCTTTCTATCTTCACACGATGATTCGATTTTACAGTCTCCGTGTTCTTCTGTGTGAGTGCATGGTGTGGTGGGAGTTTTCCTCATGTGTGCTAGTGTCATCTGTCCTTTCTCCAGGTCTCCAGGGGAGAGGAGGCCCTGGGGTAAAAGGGGATACATTCATATAGTTCCTTTCTACCTTGACGGTACACAAAACCCTTTGCAGCATTGTTTCATTCATCCATTCACACTCACATTGACACATGTTGTCATAATCTGCTCAAACTCACAGTATCAGTCTCTAATCTGGAATGACCATTAACAGTGAATCTCCTTAAATGACAAGTCTGAGCCCATTTGATTTCTTCCAATTACACTTTTTAATCTCCTCCAGGTTCCCTTGACCTCCCGTCAGTTACTGGCACAAAAACCAATTAAACAGTTTGAAGAGAACTGCTGTGTCCTTGATGAAGACTATTCGTCATTATAAATGACATGTAATATGTGTAACAAGGATGCCATGATCTGAAGTCTTTGTTATTGGTTTCAAGTATAGATTTGGACATTGTTATACCAATACCAGCAGTTGTTGGTTCCTCCCAAGCTAAATTAAATCTTTCATGTTTTGTTTATTCATGCTGTTCACCTGTATCAACGTCTGTGCGATCTCTGGGTTCTCTGGGCTGTCAAAGTGCAGCATCTGGGATCCCAGGCCGTAGTAGTAGGGCCCCATCTTATGCAGGTCCACCACGTTGGGGTCCGCATTGAACACGGTCCTCCAGCCTTCTTTGTACACCTTAGGAAGCTCGACTGACAGTACCCTCCTCTTCCTCTCATATAGACCCTTGGACAGCCACAAAGGAAGCTCCATCTTTGTACCCTGGAACAAAGGAGACTCATCAGATATACGAGTGGGCGGTGCTGTGAATATTCCTGGTCTCTGTGTTTATGGAGGCAGGGGGACGGCAGGGACACCTTTAGCTGAAGTGCTCTTTACTTCGATCAATAACAGAGTTGTATAAAACATAATGGACATTTTTTCAAAACAGAAATTGTAACTTATAGTAGGAAGAACCAAAGTTGTAACTAATAACATGAACTATGACCCAGAGCGACAGTGAACCAGTATGTTGATGCTGAAACAGCTAAATGGAATTCAGCCGTTGTAAATATTAATATTATACACCTGTACTATTCAAAATGTCTCAAATGACATCAATGAACGAGTGGTCGCTTCCATGTTGCGTTAGTGTAACACTTTACTTTAGTTTGAATTGTGAGTTTAAATTATAAAATGTTAACTTAACAGTCAAAAACAAGTTGCTTAACTCAACCGCCAATCTACATCACCATGAGATGTGATTAAAACAGTCAGTAGATGTCAGGGCTCTTAAGATACTGTTTGTATTAAACTTCAAATGATATTAACTTGTTAACATCACTACTGTCTGGATGAGCTGAAACGGGGTTTTTCCACATTTGCTCGTCAAGACAGCGAGTGATAAACATCCTGTACAATAAATATAGAGTAGAAATAGCTTAGCGTAATACAGGGTAGACTAAGTTGATTTAAAGATACCTATTATAGCCACGCTTTCCTTATGTGAACTTAAAACACTGATATTCCTCTAACATCAAATGTACCTCCGGTATGTCCGGAGTGTCACTCGACCTCTCCAGGAATCCAAGCCGGGGAAAGGTGCACTCTGTTCGGGCAGGCAGTCTCCCATGAGAGAGCAAAATATCATCGAGCGACAGGAAATTTTCCTCCATGCACACTCCCGGTTGTACAGGAAAATACGACTGCGTATCCATTTGTGGTAACGGGTACCTGAATGGGACCAGAATTAGCGACAAATTAAAAAATACAACGCAGTGACAAGCTTCCCTGTTGTTTACAACTCGTCTTCCTCGGTGGTTTGGCGCCAGGACTGGAGGACCAATCAGAGAGCTGCCTGCTGAGGATTCTAGACCAGAGCAATCGACCAGAGCTCAATCGAACCGACCGGATAACAGTTAATAGGCTACTTTGTGATATCTTTACGTTTTATTGAGGTTATTGTTTTGTCCAGCTCATATGAAAGTTGTTTAGGTTTACGAGGCCCTTGGATAATTGTATTTTAAAGCTGCGAGTGGCACACATTTATATTTGAAATATGTGACATCACCATTGCTTGGTGCAATCGAGTCTAACTGTGAAACAGAATAAAACATTAAACTTACCCTTTTCCTGAAAGAGACTTGCAATTGTGAATTTTTTCATCAGAGGTCATAATATTACCAGAACAAATGCATAGTCCCTTGAGTCCCATTACAAAAATGATCTGCAGTCATCCACGTACAGTCCATGATTATTGTACAAATAATTTTAAAAATATTGATGATAATAATGAGAAGCATTTTCAAAAAGACATGGGCATTCGACCATGAATTTCTGTTACATTAGATTGTAAGAAGGGAGAGAACGTGTGTATGCTATATGCTTCTCTTTCCCACTCTATTTCTCTCTCCATCTGTCCATGTATCAACTGATGAATGACAAATGACAGTTGATCAATACTGCAATTTTCTATTGTCTCATCTGTCAAGACACCATTTGTTTACAAATGTAAATAGTTTCAAACTGTCCAGCTATATTCACCAGCTCTTCACTAGCTGTATCAATCTGAGGTTAAGAGCAGGTCAGATGACATACTAAGGGTTCATCATATCCTTGGGTTATAAGTTATTGCAAATTCTCCATCAGACTGAAGGGAACAGCAGAGTTGAAATGTTGTATGATAATACACTGAGATAAACATTTAAATGTTGAAGCATTGATTTAAATTCAATGTATTCATGTTCCAGGGGTCTTCGTAGGGCTCTGAGGATGACCGGAAAACTGCCTCTGACCTGAGAGGTCAGGAGTCTGAGAGTTGGGATTTAACACTGCATGTATGTTTACAGTTCTTATTTTCCCTTGTAATGTATTGAAACGCTGTCATGATAAATATCCCTAAAATTAACTCTAATGACTTCACACCCCTTTGAATGGATGAATGTTCATCCTCTGTATCAGCACTGCTGTGATACTTGTTAACGCCTAACGTCTGTGTGTTGTTCAGGTTTCCTGCCATCGTCAGAGCACCACATCGGCCCCCCCGGGACGTGACTCTACTCAGTGGTGTGATTGTTAACTCCACCTTCGCTGCTGTTATTGCATCAAAGCAAATCATGGAGAAATGAGGATAAAAGCTAAAGTTGACAACACGCTCCAATGAATCAGCAGTTTAAGGCTGCAGCTCAATTCGACCTCAAGAATTAGATTGTTTTTTACATTAAGGAGATCAAAGTACATTCTAGAACGCAGCCAGTCTGTCCAAACACATTCTCACACACCTCCACAGGTGTTGGCTGGATTCCTCAAGTTTCCCCCAAATAAAAGCGGTTGGATCTTGTAGAATTGTTGACAGAAACAGTGACAGAAGGTCGTAGAGCTCTGAAGCTCTCAGTACTGATGTTTTACCAACATTTAACGTTTGATCTGAATATATCCTTAAGCTGCGTTTCCCAAAAAGCATTATAGGGTAAATGTTTCTTTTTCACACGTATTGAAGACAGAAGATTCACGAGAGAGTCTGAGCTGAGCCAAACACACTGACGGACATGATGCCCGGTCACGTCAGTCCTCAGTACAAAAGATACCGATTCTATGACGATGAAGAGAAGATACAAGTTAGATTAGATTCATGAGAGAAAACAAAGGAAGAAATCATCTGTAACTCCCACAGAACAATTCAAATACGACACATTCATTATATACACTCGATGCTACTAAGTGATGTTCAGTATATAGTGTTGTATGTAGCCCTGCTGAACGTCAATCCGAGGTCAGGGGTCAGCCAGTGTTGGTGTGTCTGTCTGATAGCAGGATTCCACAGACAGTGGTGCATTATGGGCCAGGAAAGAGCATAACTTGTGGCAATTGTGGGGCAGATACGTTTGATATAAGTCGACCCCGACAGATGCTGTTCTGATGTTCTGTTGCTTCTAGCTTCTATCTGAGGCATCAATTTACAGCAGCTGGGAAGTGGCTGCTTGTTAACAGGAAGTGTTAATTGGCCGTCTTACACTCATTATTCATTTCTCAGGAAACATCACGTGATTTATGAAGCAAGTTTGTCATATTTCTCAGACCTTTCTAACCACATCCAGACAGATGTGACGGTTGCCCGGCTGCCGGCCCTGGTGGACGCCTGCTACCGTTGTTTGCATTTCCTGGTTTGCTCGTTTTATCGGGGATGATCCAGGAGCTGCTTCACATTTCAAAATGTTTCTAGTCCGAACTGCTTCTCGTATTTGTGGAGAAGAGCAAACATACTAATCTGAGAATATTTAATTCTTGCTCGTTTTCCAGCGACAAATTGAAGACTTCAAATAGTTTGTTTTAAGCATCTGCAATATACAGTAACTGTGTTTTCTCAGAAACAAAGCTGAAATAACAGCAGAGGAACACAACTTCTCGTGTTCTTAAATTCTCCAATAAAAACTGCCTCTTGTTCAGAAGCATTTAGTTGCAACCAAATACACACGTGCTGTCCCAACAGGCATTCTGGGAAATGTAGAGAAATAACCACATTAATTAGGATCACACAAAGCCTCTCGAGGGACTGTTGATACATCACATTAAAGGGACTTCTGGGGTCGGTTGAGATGTTGAAGATGATTCAATAATCGATTTTCCTATCGAGTCCTGCTGTGACTCTTTGACTCATCATTAAACAGGTGTCATATGACCGTGTGTCTATGAGATGAAGATGTGTCACGGGAGGCTCAGCGCCGGTCAGCTGTACGAGTCGTATCTGGACAACTGAATGAAAGCAGTCAGTCATCTAGCACAATTTATTCCACCATTTGTTTACAGTAGCTTTGTTAATGCAGTTGTTTGTAGTAGTCTTCATACATCAGCTCTTGGCATTCTGAAGGGTGAGAAACACCTCACATGATTGGAATATTAAACAAATATTGTTAAATATGAACAAATGAATAAATAAGCCCCGTTCAGTGGATCTCCAGAGGAACCACGGAGTCCAAGTTTTTTGGGTCCAAGTGGCTCATCGAGTCCGCGAGACACACAGTCAGCCAGACCTGGCTAGCAAAAACACAAGTAGCATCGACAAAGAGGCGCCTTTGGAATCACACACACACACACACACACACACACACGCACGCACACACACACACACACACACACACACACACACACACACACACACACACACACACACACACACACACACACACACACACTCAATAACAGTCGTACACGTGGAGACACGCACACTCTTGAGGCTCTCACGAGAAAAGTACTAATCCATGATCGCATGAAAAATCTGGCAGGTCTAAAAAAAAGAAGAGGAGAAGAACCGAGAGAGGTTACATGTGTAATTTACAATATGTCACGTCGCTTCTCTGTAGCTGTAAACATCAGCAAAGTAAAGGGAGGACTGCCAGTCGCGCACGGGGACATGGACATCTACACTGTAAACATTTTAATACACAGGCCGACACACACACACACACGCACGCACACACACACGCACACGCACACACAGAATGTACATACACATACCAGGTGAAGCCTGACACGGGAGCGCCCCCCCCCACCCTCCCACCCCTTACATGAGAGCTGAGCATGCTCAGACAGCTTCTCTGCTGCCCATCTTGGACACCTCCTCTCCGTCTCGGACATACGAGACAAGCTGACATTCCTATGTTTTGTTCACCCTCAGCCTCCATTCCTCTGCTGCTGTGAACCAGATCTAAAAAGCATTTCAGGGCCATGAGGATTGGATTATTATTAGTCAAATTGGCGAGGAAGAACACAGAGCCGAGTCAGGAGCAATAAGAAAGAAAGCACACCGGGTCCAGTCTGATATGGGAGAATGTCATTGGGTTGGAGTCCTGTTGTGAGATCGGACCCCCACTGAGAGTTAGTCCGGTCCGGTTCACGTGGAAAGCCTCTTCAACCCTCCATTCAACCCTCCATTCAACACTCTCCTCCTCATCCTCCTCTTCCTTCTTCCTGGTATGATTTCCTTCCTCCTCTCTCGTGCTCCCCTGTCGCTCTGCTTCCTCTCCTCTTCTCGGTAAAGGCCTTACTGGACACGAGTGACTGCCGGGCCTCGATCCAGATACACGATGGAAGGCCCGGCCGTGACCGGAGCTCCTCAAAGAGCCAACTGGCCACGGTTGAGTTCCAGGAAGAAGTCGAGGCAGGTGAAGCACTTTAAGGGACGCTGTTGTCCTGGAGGGGGGGGGCAGGAGGGGAGGATGGGTGTGTTGGAAGCAGTCTCTTCAGCAGATGTATCATGGAGGGCTCAGGAGGGCCCTTTAATGGACGATGGTGTCAGTTTGACAGTCACACTTTATTTGGTTCAGTTCACGAGGGATAATTATCTTGGTTAGGGTGGTCGATTCAGGATAATCATCAGGATAATTGATCACATTGATTGTTACTTTAGATTTGGTTGCGCCCGTGTCCAGTTAGCCACTGCAGGACCACGAGATGTCCTGGAGACAGGGGGGGAGGGGGGTTACAGAAAGTCATGTGGGTTAATTCAGCAGCAAAGCAGAGGAAGCGTGACAGTAATGTGACATCTTACAGTGTGAATGGAAGGATCTGTCTTTTATTTCACTTATATGGACTTTCAAGACTCTTAAAGTCCAAGATGTTGATCTGACTATGGCCTGATGCTAATGCTAATGCTAATGCTACTATAATACACATGCATTGAATGGAGCTTGTCCTGACGGCACCAGGTATAAATTCTGATACAAAGATAATTTGCTGTTGTGCAGTGGTTCAATACTCAGTGTTATCTTGCAGTAATTAGCATTCAGTGTGTGTGTGAGTGTGTGTGTGTGTGTGTGTGTGTGTGTGTGTGTGTGTGTGTGTGTGTGTGTGTGTGTGTGTGTGCGTGCCTCTGTGGTGTGTGGAAGAAGGCAGGGAGGGCCCAGGGCCAGACAGACCGACAGGCTGGGCCGGTATATATTTACTCTAACTGAAGGGAGTG
>CAAKHC010017304.1:0-11250 GCA_901007825.1 Macroramphosus scolopax | reverse complement strand
CCCCCCCCCCCCGCCGCCTTTTTTTTAAAGGTGAAAAATATTGACCATCCCCCCTGAATTTTTTTTACAACTCGACTACTGCTGCCTGGATTTTCCTTTACAGCTTTCAGAAGCAGATTACCGTCATGTCCAACCCTCCCAGCAGTAGCTGCAGTAATGTGTGCGCTTCGGTAATTGCTCAAGGCAAAGCTCTTGGTTTAACGTTATTGCCAATGAAATGAGAAAGCTGAGGTAGCCAGCAGTGAAATCCCACTGTGATAAGTCTCTCCGTTTGGCAGCTGCGGCGGCTGCTGCATGCGCTTGTCGCTGTAAACTGTGATCAGGTGTGTCTTCACGGGCAGGTCACTCATCAGTCACGAGGGGAACACGATCAATCACATCAGTCACAGCTGAATACGTTTACATCAGTCAGATTATTTTGCGATTACAAACCCACCTCGACCTGCATCCCCCCTTCATGACATGAGGCGAACTGTACATACACAATACATTGGATACATTTCATCATCAGCACAATCGCAGGTCACCTCATCTTTCCACTGCAATATGAAGAGGATGTAATTACATACGTGGGCCATGATGTTTTAGACTTGTGTGTCAAAGGTGAACCGATGTGAAAAGGGTTCCTCATGTCTTACGGATCTGTAGATCTCTTGTACTGAGGGCATCGAGCAACGGGACTGAATTCTTAATACCGGAGGTGAAACCTGAGGCCGCCTCGCTAACCTGCATGATACAGGCGTCTGATTTGTGATGGGAACTGGCACGTCTATACTGGACTGATTAAAGCTCGAGGAGACTGTGACGTGTCAACACATTTGACATTTGAGGATTTCTTTACCAAATCACAAAGAGTGATATTTTCGGTGATGTAATTAATAAAGTAAATATGACTAATGAGCTATTTTTGGAGACTGAATAGAAATAGGATACTGTGTTGGTGTATATATTTCAGGTTATCTAAACAAAAGATGATGACTAATAAATAAATACAGCTGTATGTAGCCTCAACATATCCTAACCTTTACCTGAAGACGAACAAATGTGGACGATATTCACATGAAATAAAAGATTTAAGAAAAAGGTAGTGTGGTGGTTTATTTTGAAAATATTTCTGAAGTTCCGCCCTAGTCCAGCTTTCTTTTATCAAATCCTGTTGTACTGTGTATCAAGTTGTCATTAGGGTGACTAAGTTTCCTTCTTCCTTGTAAAGGAACAATACTTTTACTTGATGACAGTTTCTGGCTTCTCTAACCACCAAGAGGGAGTCAAGTGTTTAAGAGTGAAGTTTCATCCCTCACAAATGATATTTGACAGACAACAGCTGCGGAGAGCACTCAAACCTGACATCAGCCATGTTTCATTATAGCTTGTCACCAGGTTACTCAAGGAATTAACTTTAATTAATGACAGCTGACAGAACTCGCCACCGGGGACATTTGTCATTTTAACCGTTGAAAGCGACGGTCACTGCCCGCTGAAATGAGACGCGACTACCTGGACGCTTTCTTCACTGCTGTTTGCTAATAAGAAAAAATGGGGGATGAACTGAAGATGATGTAACAGAGTTGTTTGTGTGTGATCTTAGTGTATCTTTCTTGTTTCCTATCAAGGTGTCTGAACACAGAATCACCCGCATCAATGCGGCAGTGTAGTGCCCTACTACATGCTATGTTTTCTGTTTTATATATACAGTATATTCCTAATACCCCAAATCTATCACGTGCCAAGACACATTTTCCATTAATTAAGGAATGGAGTGAAAGGTAGGCAAAGATTATTTATTCATTCTCAATAAAATGGAGACAACCTTTCAAAAAGTATCAAGCTACTTTAAATGGGAAGGTTTTACAGGCAAGCAGAACAATGTCAATGTCAATGTAGAAATAACAATACATGCCTTTGAGTGCAGACATACCCGATGATGTGGCGTCGGAAACCTCCGCACATACAGCCAAGTAGTCCTGAGGCGGTTATAGAAAGACTGAGGAAACAGAGGACAACCTATCTCCGAGATATGAAACATAAACCAATTAACAGCTGTGTCTGCAACTTCTACAAAATCTCTAATACAATTAAGAATTACTGATAACAATGCCAAAGGCAGCTGTTCTGGTGGGACTGTAAAAGATATTCACCAAAGTCTCATGCTAAAGGTCATTTGTGACTAAATAAAAATGTAGAATGAAGTGTCTGGGGAGCGCAGACGGACACTGTTCGGAAGCTGTTGTAGTTACGGGGCAAGTAAGGAAAAGGAAAAATGAATATCTGCATGCTGGAAGTAAATTAATGACATAAAATAAGGCAAACATGTCTTTTACTTGATGCTTTTCACACTAATACTCTGCTGTTAATTGCTTTAAGTTGTCAATTGTGATCAAGGACAAACCAGAACCTGGCTCCTGATCTCCTGGAATTGACGTTGATACTAGTGCATGTACAATGCACGAGGGCATTTTCTACATCTTTCCATTTCAATACATTTTCCTTGTATTGTTGCAGTTAATTAGCATGTGTTGTCTTGTCAGTTTTGCATCCCACTCCAGAAAAGACATTACTCCTCTGTTATAAACAACAGCTCTGCTAGATATTTATAGAACGGCAGTCTTATGAAAATAATGAATGCAACTATACTGCATGTCAACCCAACTACAGATTTATGTTCTGGACCTCTGGGAATTCTTGGTCTTTGGTTTGTGTTTTTTCCTTAGTGGGTCATTTATGTGTATTGTTTTTGGTGTCAAATATTGTTTTGGCTATTTCCTGTTTTATTTTGAAAAGCGTGTTCTTGTGTTCTTTACTTCCTGTCATTGTTTTGTTTCTCCCACTTCTGTGATTGATTGACCAGCCCTTATGTGTTTCACGTGTGTATGTGTATGTGTGTGTGTGTGTGTGTGTGTGTGTGTGTGTGTGTGTGTGTGTGTGTGTGCTCTGTTTCCTCAGCCAATCGGCTCCCTGCATCAGCTTGTCTTCTCACACCTGTGTGAGGCTGACACTGATATTACTGTTGTCTCCTCACTTGATGATGTCTGCCAGTTTGAATGAGCTTACAATGGTTTGCTCTTTGCATATTTCTGTGTCTGTTTCTTGAACTGAGGAAATAAACATGTTGGGGTAAAAGTGCCTGTCTTTGCTGCGGCACACCTAGGGGACGATGCAGCGTATCATCTGATCATCCGTCCAAATAAGTGTCAGCATACAGCATGTGCATAAAGGCATTTTTATTTATAAGCACATTAAGCCACACAAGCTCAAAGTGGTGAAGCCTGAGCAGTGCATCACTTCAATAAAATGAATCATGGTGACAGTAAATAAGTCGGACAGAAATGAGTAACAACAACGCAGACACATTCATCATAACGTGTCACACACTCACATCTGTATTACTTCTTTCCCAGGGAAATGTATTTATATAAGTACATCTACATGTGCGACGAGTGTCGGACAGAATGGAGGGTATCCCCGGGGACAGCGCTCACTGCCAGTGGAGCGACCTGTCTTAAATAAATCATTCCACTTCCAACTTCCCTATCTTCTTTTAATCCATTGTGGGGGAGAGTGGAGAGAGATAGGCAGTAAGCTGTTTGCCTGTGTGTTGCTTTAAGCCTTTGGTGACTTGAGTTCTAAAACTTATTTTTTGACCCACTTAAATGTAACTGTAAGCCCACAAACTGGGTTGTACAGTAGGGGGGGGGGGGGGTGAACACTTTTTCTGTCAACAAACAAGGTGTTTACAGTGTTCCAGTAGTCCCAGAAATAATACATCTTTCCTATATGCTTTGATGTATAAGTCCATAAGTTTGAAATTATTCTGGGTTTGAAGACAAAGAACATATCAAGTCGAGCATCAATCAGTTGACCCTGTCAGCTGCTCCTCAACATGATTGACACCGCCGTCTCTAAGAGCTGCACTCACCGCAGACTTGAGCTGACGAACAAGCTGCTCTACCTCACCGAGCCTGGAAACCCTACAGACTTTCATGTTGCGATCAATTGCTGGAGACATTTGTGAAGCCCTGATGGATAAGTCCTTCATTCCTCAGCGAGCAGAGAAACCCGAAGCCGGAAACTAACACGAACCTTGAAATAAACGACAGCTGATTTGCTGATCATATAAATTGAACATGCATTTCACCACCCACATGATAATAAATCCTGCGGCCTTGCAGCAGGCACTTCATAACGACTCATTCTGAGGGAAGCATTGCAACTCTGGATAATATTAAGTTGCTCTCTTTGTTTAAATGGCAGATGAAAAAACAGTCTAATGCACACGGCGTTCAACAGAAGCAGCCAGTCATGGAAGGAACAGGCTGGACTAATTTATCATCATTTACTGCGATTTGAGGATATTTGACTAAAAGCCTGGAGAATGCCTTCCCTCTGTGTCTCTCCAGAGTTGCATGTTTTTTGCAACATGCAAAAAACAGCTGAGTCCCAACTGTATATTTGGAAAAACAAACTGCATATTGGTGACGACTTGCGGTACAAATAGATGAATAGAACACAAAAGCTTTGTGTCACATCTGGCATCTGTTGAAATATTTCCAAAAAATGTGAATAGCATGCAAAGCCTCCCATCACATGACAAAACCTATAATGTCCAGTTTTCCTTGCTGTCCTCCGGAGAGCAATAGTTTGAGGCAGCCTTGTGAGTGGGTGACTGTCTGAGTTTCACACTTACCCGTTAAATCACATCCTCTGGCTCGGAGTAGCTCAAGGCATCACATGGACGTCTGCCATTTCCAACATTATATCCGTATCTTAGTTAGCGGAGCGCTCGGAAAAAACAAAGCTCCATGTCTGTCTTTATGCCACTGAGACTTACGGAGTGACGAGTACGCTCCTCAGTCACAGGGCTACATGCGGCTCCAATGTAGTTCTACATTATTCATATATTTTTCAGTGGTGTGCGTTTTCTTCCCTGTAATTTCTCACTTCTCTCTTAAGCTCTTTGTTCCCAAATATCTTCAAAGTTCAGCGATAAACTGTCCAAACAATGTGAGAATTTGACCCTGTTGTACAAGAATGCTCCTAAACAGTTTAAAGGGCCACAAAGAACAACATGTGTGAGCATAGTTAAAACATATTTGCAGTCATCATAGGAATGTAAATGTTAATAAGGCTGTTTAACGAGGCTTTGTCGCCTTGCAAGTGGCATTTTTCTGCTGCTTCGTAGATTCCGAGGTTTGACGACGGCATCGACATTGTTCTAATTAGAATTATGTATACAGTTGCTATTGAAAGACGTGGCTGGGATCCAGTGTGCCTTCTAATAGCCTTGTAACAGGTCACTCAGATTCAGTCATGAAGCATTCTGTATCCAAACCTTCAGGAAGTGTGTTTACTGTGTCTTAAGACACGTTTGTGTCTAAAGGAATTCCGTCCTTTATGTTTCTACCCACGGCAAAATCCAATCCAATATGTTCACAGATGGCGCCGGTTACTGTCGCAGCTTCCAGATCCGACTTTAACACACTGTATGTAAGAAATAGGCCGGTACGATACAGCGGAGTGGAATGATTAATTCAAACGTTGGTTTCACCAGCAGCATATTTCAGATAGAAGAATCTGTGACATCATAAAAATCTTTTGAGAGCACAAAGGTGACATATCACAGAATGGCCCTTTAGGACACCGTGCACATTTTTGGTATATAGCATCGTGTAGTGTAGCACATTAAAGCAAATATTAGTTTGAAACATATATACTATATGTATACTTCAATCAGGCTGCAAATCTACTCTAAAAATTTGTTTCAGGTGACCTATGGAGGCCTTTAATTGCGAAGCATAATGAAGGAACACTGGGAATCGGCCGTGGCAATTACACTTCAGTACAAACATGTTGTACTGAAGAGGTTCCGAGAGCAGTAATGTCAACATTACTATAATTAGTTGACCTCAGCAAAGCAGGTATGTCTGGCTTTTTAAACAACAGCTGTCTGCTCATCCTGCCTGTAAATGGGTCTTATTGTGTCCCAGTGGCGCAGCCAAAGGGTGACACATTCAGTTCTCTGTTCAGTAACATGTCCAGCTGTGTTCATTGGAACTGTGAGACAATGCTCCGGTCAGATTCGTATATATGATATGATGTAAAATAATGCATGATTTGAAATGATAGCTGCGTAGACAAAGAGACACCAGCAGCGGTGCGGCGACGAGAGACGGTGTGAATGAAGTCCGGCCAGCTGCAGCAATTAAAGATCAAATAACTGGCAAAGCAACAGGCGGTTTCTGAGTTAAACATTTCACATTGAAATGATTTCCAATGGGAGTGAAGGAGACGACTAAAAGACACATGACAAATATCTGATAATTATAAGGGTTTTTTACCAGAGAACCAGTTTCCACCTTCATATTCGAAGCGACCAGTGATGTAGTTTGTCTCTGCGTCTTCGTACATCCTGAAAACTGTGTGTGTCCCTGTCACAGCTGCATGAACGTGGCTGCAGGCTCACATCACGCTGGTAAGGGGGTCCAGCTGCACGCCACACAGTCGTTGTCTGGACTAGAATGTTTGCAAAGGGTCTCTTCAGCTCACAATTCAGTTCACATTGTTTTACGAAATAATTTAGGATATTACAGAGTATTCACAGGCTATGAGTGTGTGGGTTTGTGCAACATCCCAAGTCCAACGTTTGTCCCTTACCTGCACCGCAGATGCTGACATGATTCACCCTGCTCATAGTGGCCGGATGGCCGGTAGCTTTTTTGTTCATATTTCTGTTTAGAATAATTAACATGTTTTACTGCCGTCTACTTTCATTCACTTCTCGGTATTTGTCTGCAGGTGTTTGGAGGTTGGCAATTAGCAGGAATTACTTTTAATTTAGTTTCCAACGTCAGTCTGCTGAAGAGGATGTTGTTCGCACCAGTATATATATTATGTTCTACCCTCTGTTCAAGGTTCCAATCAAACATACGGTAGCCACACAGCACATTCCAGTGAAGAGTTACTTCGTCTTATTTGTGCTTATATGTAGACAAACATCTTTCTAAGTAAAGAGCTTAATAATTGCAACAAACTTTTCTCCTACACCCTCATTGTTCCCGTCCTCCTACGTAAATGTCAACATCCACTGCCTGCAATTCTTCTCATTGAATGAAGAACAGAGAAAAGATGCAGAACCGCAAAAGGTTTCTGTGTATCACTCGGCGATCTCCATTTAAAACCTACGAAAACTAAACACACAAATGTTTAAATTTGAGATTGTACATGTCTTTCAGTTTGAGAACATAAGGGAATGCAAGTATAATGTAATATCAGAAATACCCTGATATGAATGTTTCCAGAACAAGCTGCGGACCTCCCCTTCATCCTTATAGATCATCAGTTGAGGGGGAAGTCAGTTTCCCACTCACATTATGATGCATTGCAGGTTTCTTTCTGATTTGGCAGCATGGGAATCAGGCAGTCATAAAGGATGTGTTCCAACACTAATATCCCTGAGGAGGCGGGACCTCACCTGTTGGAGGAACACACAGTACATGCAGTGCAGCATCTCTGCGGTTATGGAGGTGATGTTTATGGGAGAAAGGAAGGGACTCCTGCTGTGTCGATGATGATATACATTAATGTACATTATCATCTACAAACTTAGCACAAGTTCAATTACAGGTGTTGGTGGCTTCCCTGTGACAAAAGGTTCTTTTTAAACTTAGATTCTCACAAGCTTTGTGGATGTTCACTTACCCTGGATGATGATATTATTGTATGCAATTTGACATAGATATACTGTATATAAACCTTTTTATATAACCAGAAGTTGACCGAAAGTCAAAGTCAAACTTTGTGCATCCTTGCACATTCACTCATGAGACGGGTGATTAATAGCTTTCCTGAAGAGAAAAGGCTTTGTTGGTTATGCATTTTATTTGAAACGTTTGTACTGTTCAGTATATTAGAGAGGCAGTTGTTCTTCATCTTCTGGTCGGATACAAAAATGTAGCTGCATTTTAGGAAGGACACCTTTGTTAAAAGTTCCAGTTTATCTTGCACCAACTTTTGTTTTAAGAGGCTGAGGCAGAAACTCCATGTAGTCTGCACACGTCACAATACATAAAAATAACAATTAAACTAGATCTCCACCAAGGCCAATAACCCACTCTTCTATTGTTTCTTCTGATGCTTTTGCAAAACTATTGGAATATACTAATTTTGTCAAACATTTCTAATTGATGTGTCCTCAGACATTTAAAGAGAAACAGACAAACAAACCAAAGCAGGCAGAGTCGCAGTGTTTCCAATGCATTTTTCTTTTATTTACCCAGTGTAGACAGAAGACAGCAGACAAACAGGCAGCAGCATCCTGGCTCTCCCAAACTGAACCACCCCAGATCTCCTCTGGGGGCCGTCTTAAACTCTAAGCCACACCCCCTTGGAACATACCAAGTTTACGTACCATATTATTTTACTAGAACCGTTACCCTTAACTGTCTGTAAATACTATCAGCGATAGCGATTACAGAGACGGTAGGGAGAGGAGAATGTGGATGTATATAGCTTGTCCGACGCAGTCGGCAGGTCGTGAAGGCATCTCCGTCATAAAGGACTAAACGCCCCAGAGCAGTGGAGACAGCAGACAGGCGGAAGGCACATGCAGGAATATGGGATCATTTGAGCAGATTACTTTCTACCATGTTTTTATATAACTGGCTACTGTAGTGTCTGCAGAAGTGTTTTAGCTGCTTCTTTAGTGGCATGCAGGTGTGATCACTTGAGTTGTCCAACCTCTTCTCCAACAGCAGTAGTACGCCACAGTCTAAAATACAAAGTCAACACCTTTTATGTAATTCTCAAAAGTTTGACTTTCAATTACTGCTTGTTTTGAAAAGTTGTCACACGTTACGACAAGGCTTTTATATCCTTGTTTTTTTAAAGATGTTATCACCCAAGTTTGTTAATCACTGTTCCATCCCTTTTCAGTTGTTAATTATGTTCTCTCTTCAGGCAAACATTCATAGTTGAAGTACTCACAAGTAAATAATGAGACGACTTTAACCTACGAGGCCGGAGGTGATGAAGACCTTAACGGCTGCTCGTGGCAGCGTGAACAGTCTGCACATTCAATAGAGAGCTAAGTGTGGTAGAGCGCTTGTTAACCGGTTCAACTGGCTGTATTATTTGCATACATAATCTTTTGAAAATGCACCCTTTAATTCATTCAATGGAGAGATCCTTCACACTCGGCACTACAAACCTCTGTGATGTTTGGAAAATGAGTGGTCACCAACGACCATGAAGGACAAGCAGAAAGACTCTAGTACACATAATATTAAAAACTGAACAAATATCTTAGAATATGATGGAAATACATTATTACTGATGACTTAAATGGTCTTGCTGTGAACAGTTGAAAATGAAGACAACCTAATTGTAGGGATTTATAAAGGAGCATGTTGGGTTATCAGCAATTATTCCCAATCATCAAAGATAAATATTCGCCACCCCGATGTCAGGGACAAATAACCAACCAGGGTATTCAGTGTTCACTTAAAATACCAATATCTAAATGGTGCACATGACTTGTAGACCATGTAGATTTCGAGTCTCGTGACGTGACCGCCAAATGTAAATAAAGACCACAAGTATTGGCGTCTCCCTTGAACATGTGTCTCTAACAATGAAAATGAAAAGGCTTGAGAGTAATGCGCACAGTTGAGCTCTGATCCTGAATTATACGCTCATAGAAGTACGAGTGGGAGAGTGTCAAGATACGTGTGTGTGGTTAGTAAAGGAAAGGAATGAGAGCACCAACAGCACAGAGGTTTGCTAATAACCTTCATCACACAGAGATGCCCTGCACAGAAAGGTCAGTTCGCCATGATATCGGACTTTCAACAGATACAAATTCAGAGCAGCGTGACATGAGGAAAAAAACAAAGATGGCGGCCTGTCCAACATGCGTACCTCCGACGGTGGAATCCCAGGTATTTGTATCCTCTGTGATGTCACAGATGGTGATGGGAGTTCGATCTGTATTCCGGTGGATTTCGTCCAATCGCAGCGGATTTATGCATCGGCCATGATTTTGCAACTATGTGTGAAATGTGCAAGTCATTTTGGAGCCTGTCTTGGGCTCCCTTTGTTTGAATTGGCCTCTTCATCTGCTCCCTCTCAGTCAGGCTGTTATGATCACATGTCGGCCTGCCTTTGTTCATCCACATGGCACAAAGCCCAACATAAATATTGCCTATAGTTTATCTTCACAGCGGTGGTAAAGCGCTGTGCCCCCTGATGTTTGCACCACGCTATGAACAGTCAACAAATGGGGAGAGATAATTATCTTCCATACGACGCTTATCAACCCAATTATTTCAACCGTCTTTTGAGGGAAATACACGAGGAACTCTTGAAAAATGGCCTCGGGGGCAAGCTGTCGACTTAGAGACATGAAGAAGAGGTCTGTCAACGACAGCGACCATTATTTAATGGTTTGTTTATCGAACATCTATGACTGAATAAATACAATTCGATGTGCTTGCAGAAACCTTTAGGCTTGTCCGGGGTTAGTCAGAGGGAGAGACGTGGTCGACCCAGGACACCGCAGCAGATATCAGGGGATGAATGGATGAAGAACCGGAGTAGATATACTGCAGGGTTGATGAGCTGATGGGCAGCAGGTTGGAGAAGCTGAGTGGAATGATAAATAACCAGGAGAGTGAGGGGAGTGAGGGGACTGCCACACCAGAGATAGAGACAGGAGAGCCTGTGAGACTCCAGGGAAAGGTTTCCCCTGTTCATGTCACACAGATTAAAATTGATTTCCACAAAGATTATTGGCAGTTGAGGCGACTCAAAAATCCTATCGACAGTCTGAGGACAGGTATTGAGCAGACAAATGTATTTATGTTTTCCATTTTCCAATGATTCAGTGCGTCTTGATTGTGTTATTGACTTATTGTACGATACATTGACACGACCGCAATCATTTCTGATGACTTTGATATTTCCCATTGTGTGTTTTGTTTACAAAAGATTAGTTACCAACATGATGCCGGAGTAAACAGCGGGGTTCCCCCTATAATTACAAGACTTGGCCGCAGAACCGAGAGCCAAATAGTCTGGAAATAGAACGATGCTGGGAGTCTCTACCGCGACTTGTTGTTATTTCTGGTCCAACTTCTGTCCTCTCTGCGTCTGCTCGCTGTACGTCCTCTTTGTGTCTGAGGTTCACAAAGGGAAACACTCAGCTACACACACACACACACACACACACACACACACAGACACACACAGACCAGGAGA
>CAAKHC010017295.1:0-22006 GCA_901007825.1 Macroramphosus scolopax | reverse complement strand
AACTTCACAAAAATTATTTTCACATTCAGCATGTTTTTGCAGAATCAAATTAATCTTTGAAAATAGAAAGTGCCATTGCTCTTTTTTTTGTAGTTTAATTACCTCATTTGCTGTTTTCAGTTCTTTTTCTTGTTCACGGAGAGAAATCCAGTCTGTGTTTGAACAAGTGCAGTAAAGTCAGGTTGAATGTCTGAAGGACAGCAGACAGGTGGTGGTCATTGAGAGAGGATCTGGATCTGCTCACCTTCATCACTGAGGATGTTTGTTCACATATGCAGGTGATCTTCTGAGCCTCTGTGTCAATCTCTCTTTTTTTTCAAGTAAGCTAGCAGCTAACTAGCAGCTAACTAGCAGCTAATTACCATTTCTCGTCTGCTCACCAAAACATTACAGTTGGACTGTCTCAGACGAATTGGAGATCAATGGAAGTTGTCAGCAAGAACATTTAGTGCACTAAACTTTCAGAAACGGTCAAACAGCTCAGCGGCAACATTATCGATCTGTCCGCTAGCGACATGTAGCGCCAGAAAACACCAGCTACCGAGGGCCCGCCCACCGGAGCTCGGTGTTATCCTCATTGGTGGGACTCAGCCCAACCAATCAGCAGCGCGCACTGCATGTGTGATTGACAGGCAGGTGGGAGACACAGGTTGCAAACGCTCGCAGGAAGCACACACGTAAAATAACTTCACAATAAATGAAATGGGCAGTTGTATTGCGTGCATGATGTGCACTTATTCATCTTTGATTCCTCAGGATTTGATTCGATTCCTTGATTCCTATTCCTTGGTTCACCATTAACCTCACGCGAGCCGGACAGGGAACGCCAACGGGCCGGATGTGGCCCGCGGGCCGTAAAATACCCAGGTCTGCTTTAACCACACAGGTGTCATTGTAAACTGTATAGAGAATGACGATCAAGACCTTCAATAACAAGGAAGCTGATATAATGCTGCGGTTTTACTTTTACATTTGATTAAATACAACAATTTAATAATAGATTCAAACGGCTGAACTTCAATGAACATTTATCTGATACGGATGTTCATTCAATGTACATGTGCACTCTGTCTGCTACATTAATGTCCAAACAGGAAACAAACAAACTCATCTATCTGAGAAAATGTGTAAAGTTTCATAAAGAAATGTAAAACAGGCCCAGTGCAGACATCTGTTGTTAAATAGGAGCAGACGTTGTAAACTTTTACCACTAAACTGCCACATATAAAACCACAGACACAAATTTCTATTTCTATTTTAGATGACTTATTAAAGGTAGTCAAACATTTTGTCATTGTGTCATTGACAGATGGAAACATAGTGCAGATGAATGATTCCACTTCCTGCTGGGATCCCCTGGAAGTGTCAAGTGACCACACTTTGAGAATCAATGATCTAAAGAAGGCCAATAATCGGTTTGATTGATCAGCTACACTGCAATTAATCACATTTACACTTCATAGTTCTTTCTCCTCTTCCAGCACATCTCCCTTCCTGTTCATCTCGGAACCTTCAGTTTATATTCTGTCACATAACTAGATGTTAGTGTGTAACATCATGAAGCCTGTATTCCATATGGGATTAGTGTCGGGCACTCACAAGGGATTTTATGGTATTGTGATGTAATATCTCCCCCTGGGACACAAAGTGAGTTGATGTTACACACTGATGGGAGTTTTATGGCGACCTTATGGCACTTAATGGTATTTGTTTTTAATCTCCTGGGGCACCACCATTACATTCTTACAGGTCCTTAATGCTGGACTGTGTCTCTGGTGAGTTTTCAGTGACCTTATCGCACTTTATGGCATTTTTTTTATGTCCTGTCGCTGGTGACAGGATGATGGACTGAATTGAGTGGTCTCAAAAAACACCAAGAGATGGCGATTATGTAACGCAATTTACTGAGCAGGCAGCCCCGCAGGCCAATTGAGCGGATGTTTTTGCGGCAATTTCGGAGATCTGCTCGCCTTGCATAACGGCAGGGCCTGGATGCGCAGGCTGGCATAATGGACTGTAAACACGGGCTGCCGATAGGCCTCGGCTGCCTCAGATATCACTGATGGAGAAGAACCACCTTCTCTCTCCGCCACCTGCAGAATGCGCAAGTGTACAACAGCCCACTGCAGCCCTGTATCCTCTTCATTTAATGCACCGCACTGAACAGACAGGAGAAATATCTGCATCTTCATGCAATGAAACCATAATATTGTTCCCTGACAAACATGCACAGGCCCTCTATGCATAAGAAATAACAGCCGCTGACAGCCCTCCGTATCGATTCGGATGCACAGCAGAGATTCAAACGGCGCTTACCTCGAGCGTTCGTATCTCTTTTTGCGTCAAGTCGTTGGATGTGGCACATTTGGTCCGTAAACCCTCCAGACTAGAAATGCTTATGTCTATCATATTCTGCACCAACTCGCACTGCTGCAAGGCTTTCTGCAAAGTAAGATGCTGCTCCTCGCTTTTTGTCATCTCCTCGTTCATAGTTTTGCGGGCGGTCGTTATTTTCCCACTTTGAAAAAAAAAGAAGAAATAACACAAAAACAAAATAGTATTTCAAAAGAGAAACGTGGGGAAGCTCGGGAAACAGAGCCACCTGCAAAGCGCCATGAAACGACGAGATGTTGTAGGTTTACAGACGGGGTTTGAACAGAGTCGACTCCATTGCAACAACAGTGCTCGTAGTTCCTGCTGCTTCATCAAGGTGTCTCTGCTTGTAGGCTAAATCAGCATCCATTGGGTGCCCCTTCGTTTCAAATGGATGTTTAGATAAAGAGAAGCTGTCCGGCTGTATCGGGGGAAAGCCTGGTGGTTTTTAAAGGTGCTGTTGTGTGGACTGGATGCAGGTACTCCCTGTCTCCCCTGGCAGCAGCTGCATCCCGGTTCGCTCCCACCACACCGACATGTTTCCTGTCAATCAAACCCACAGCAACGGCAAAAGCATCGCATCGCCGAGGCGAGAAGGGGCCGCGATCTCTCGCGAGATCACCGCCAAGTGCAGTGCAGTTCAGCAGTCAGTAGCTGAATCCTCAATATGTTTTAGATTAATCTCACGACCTGGAAGAAGTGTGAAACTTTAAAGGTGTTTGGGGGACAGATAAGATATCACACTCTCAGAGAAATATTCTGATTCTGCAACGAACTATCACCAATAAAATCCCTTAATGTAAGTGATGGTTCATGGCAAGCATTATGTCATTCTTTAAAATATTAAAGGTGTGATTTGTATTTTAACTAAAACGGGATGGTGCTTCATATTTTACACTCCAAACCAATATGCTGCAACATATCACCAGAAAGCTGGGGTGTTCAGCATGGATGTATAAGGAGGACTGGATACAGCGGTGGAGTTGGAGCCCCATCAATTCCTATAAAAGTTGCTCAGTGGCGCTGAAAGACGAAAATGTTTGACATACAGGCATAATCTGCCATATGTACTTCTGTATCATAGAGCATGCACACTAGCGACTCTTTAAGCTGCGCCTCTCAACAATTCGATCTCATTCACATGACCAACGCCATAGTTGCAAGACCACTAGGAAAATTGGCTTCAAAGCAAGATGCACTATCTGTATCCCATACTCAGAAAACATCCATGGAGTGCACCCCTATTGTAAGACAGAAGGAAATTAGGATTTCCTCAGAATTAACGTGAAGGAGAAACTGTCAAATTACACTCACCTATCACAAGCTTTGGATAGAGCAGACAAAATATGCTTCCTCTGTAGGGTGGACGGTCTGGGACACTGCCCCCTTCTACTGATACATAATGAGACACACAGGGTCAACCTGTTAGCTTCAATACAAATAATCCATTTAAGGTTCTTAGTTTCATTATAGTTGTCCGCTGGCAGGTATTAATACGTTTTTTCACTACATATAATTGTATATCATGTCTGTATAGAAATGTCAGATATGTACTCAATGCTTTGAGGTCACTACATTGAAAAGTCTGACCAGTCGAGGAGAAGAAAACAGCATATTTAACTATTGTCTCTGTTTATTACTTTAATTTCAGATGCATTTGGGTGCATTTGTTCTAGCAAAACCTCTGCACTGTAAATACTTTTCATGTATTCCCTTTTTATTGTTGTCTTTTTATTGTGGCCCATTTATAGTGGACTGACGTGTCACAGAGGCCCCGCCCACCACAGCAGAAGGAGTGACTCGATTGGTTGTACGACATGACGTCTGACGGAGGTTTGGAGGCGCGCGCTAAACTCGGCCACCACACCAGCACAGCACAACAAACGCAGACCGGAATTGCGCTAAACTTTTTTAATAGTTTAGAGCAAAATTCATATTAAACACAACACATGGATTCTACCAGTAAAGCCGCATTGCAGGCTAAAAGTTTACCATGGTGAGTGTAATGTTGTAAGAGGTATATGTAGTGCTAGCTAACTAGTCTACCAAGTATGTGGATGTAAGCTAGCAGGCAGCTGCGGGCCTGTCGGGAATTCGCCTTCCTCCGACATGTGTTATTGTTGTTGTTGTATTCCTCATACATGTAAAACTAGTACTTAATCAAGAGATGAACTTTAATTCAGTAGACATGACAGCCTAATGCAAGGCAATTTGTCAACCAAGCATGTGCAGTCGTCACTTGACCGCCTCCCTCTCCTCGGTGATGCTGCGTTGTCTAACTTCAGTCTGAACATGTTGTGAAGTCGATATATAATTTGAATATATTGGTGCTTTGTGAGATGAATAGATGCCGAACTGAAAAGTGGCACAACATCATTTAAAGCGTCAAACGTAAGTCCCAATTTATGGCGTGTACACTTTCATAGGTACCGGCACGTTTTAAAATCAACATATTTTAAAGGTAATTTATTGCATTTATTGTGCCAAAGAAAGACAGGGATTTAGAAGATGCGTATTAGCAGTGCATGTGAAGTGCAGATTAGGTGGCTTGATCGTTCGGAATTTATAACTTGTAAAAGCAGTGCAGCAATATTGATGAATAATGTTTCTTATCCATCTCCCAGGGTTGAAAAATACAGACCCCAAACACTTGATGACCTGATCTCACACAAAGACATCCTGAGCACAAGTAAGTTACTGGACTGTCACAATAAACAATAAACCTATTCTCAAATGTCTCTAGTCATGTCAAAAATAGGGTAAATAAATGTGTAATTAATCAAATGAATTATGGCCCATTCCTTTTTAGTGTGCCACACAAGCACAACACCAGGGCCATAATCAATGTTTTCCTCTTAATCATATAATTGATTGGATGCTGTGAGATAGGCCTTTACTGTCGTTTTTCTCTGCTTTCGTTGCTGCCTCTTCAAATTCTGACTCTTGTTACTCTTGTGACAGCAATATTAACAGCACAAATACTTTTACTTGTACGTCTCTGCTACCAATATTGCAGATTAATTCCTTCTTCTAAAGGGAACTCACATTCTTAAATTCTTTCCCTTGTTTTTACAAATGTTCCTCATCTCTCCAGTCCAGAAATTTATCAGTGAGGACAGACTTCCTCACCTCTTGTTCTATGGCCCCCCCGGAACGGGTAAAACCTCCACGATCCTCGCCTGTGCCAAGCAGCTGTACAAAGACAAAGAGTTCAACTCCATGGTGTTGGAGGTACACGTCACCTGCTTTTTAGTAGTTTACAAAAGATACCTTGTAGGTGCTTTAATATTGATTCTGGATTTTGATTTGTAGTTAAACGCATCAGATGACAGAGGTATCGGTGTTGTTCGAGGCCCCATTCTGAGTTTTGCCAGTACAAGGACCATCTTCAAGTAAGATCGATCCCCCCAGCGAGTGTCATTAACCTCTCTTCAGAATATAATGAATCCTCTTCTTCTTCTTTATTTGTCCTCCAGAAAGGGCTTCAAGTTGGTCATACTGGATGAGGCGGATGCCATGACCCAGGACGCCCAGAATGCATTGCGGCGAGGTAAGCCATCTGTTCGGCCAGGAGTCGCCCACTGTGAGCCACACGGCTCGCTGAGCAGCCAGACAATTTGGCTGATGCTGACTTGTAGCAACGGCCAGTCTGCTTGTAAAAACACAACTAGAAACTTAAAGATGATATCCACTGCTGATCTGAATGTGAGGTGATTCGGCCAATCTGGGGACATAAAACACATTTGTCAATATTGATGCAAATACATTTCTTTTAGATGTTTTGCACCATCGGGTGGAGAAAACGTTTTCACACACTTTGCATATTTTGACAATCTGATTCTTTGAAATTCTTATTATGATTTTTTGGTTCTGCATGTGAGTGAGATTCTCATCCTTCATGCTGCCCACTGACACACATTTACAACTCTTCTATCACGCTCTTCTTCTTCCTCTGCCTCAGTGATTGAGAAGTACACAGAAAACACACGATTCTGTTTGATCTGCAACTACCTGTCCAAGATCATCCCGGCCCTGCAGTCGCGCTGCACCAGGTTTCGCTTCGGCCCGCTGTCCCCGGACCAGATGATCCCTCGGCTGGAGTACGTCATCCAGCAGGAGAGGTGGGTCTTTGTGGAGGGGGCAACGTGTTCGGGGACACCTGTCATATTAGAGTCACACCTAACCTAGAGGTGCTCAAATACAACATAAACAAACAAACATATGAAGCGTTGAAGGTGCTCAGAACTTGGAGGCTGACCTGGTTTGGTCCTGACACTGGAGATAAACGATGGAAGCCATGAAAATATATCAGTTTAATGAACTGAGATGAGTTAGATGGACACCAGGAACGGGTCTTAAATCAAATTAAACAAACAGGCCTGAGTTTGAAGAACCACGTCCACTTATCATCACCTTGTTTTTAATATTTACAGGCATCAAAGTTCCATTGATTTTGGAGCCTAAATTTAGGTGCATGTGTCAAACATTAAGCTGAATATGAAAACGTCAGAGCACTGCACTTATTGTTGAATTCATCACCTTTTTTCTGGACAGCATTGACGTCACTCCAGATGGAATGAAGGCCATCGTTACGTTAGCATCGGGCGACATGAGAAGATCCCTCAACGTCCTGCAGGTGAGTCCGATCAACGTCTTCATGCAAGAGGCTCTTCTAGCCGGTGAGTTTTACTAACTAAAGCTTGTGATTTCAGAGCACCAGCATGGCGTACGAAAAGGTCACTGAGGACACCGTGTACACGTGCACTGGTCACCCCCTCCGCTCTGATATAGCCAACATCCTGGACTGGTCCCTCAACAAGGACTTCACCACAGCGTACAAACGTATCCTCCACCTCGCCTTGTCTTTATAAGCTGAATGATACTTTGTGTTGGTTGTTTAGAGGTAATAACTTAATGTCAACCAATATTTATTGGACTATAAAGTCATTTAATTAAGACTTTGATGTTTTATTGAGGTTTTGCATGATGGAATGACACAAATCCCTTGTTCAGTTTGCATCTGTGCAGCTCCTTAACACCCCCGTCACAGAGATCCTGCAGCTGAAGACGTTGAAAGGTTTGGCCCTGCAGGATATCCTCACTGAAGTCCATCTGCTGATACACAGAGGTAAGGCTGGTGTCAAGGCCACGGAAGGAGTTTAATATACAAAGCACAAGTTTTCCTCTAGAAGTTAATTGATAGTAGCTGTCAACTTGTTGTCGTGGCTCGTGTACTTGTAAGGTTCAACCTCACTGCTTTCTCATGTGGTGTCTTGCAACTTAAAATCAAAGGAATATATGCACCTCAGTAATGAATTATTTCCCCTTCAAGTCGACTTTCCCACCTCCGTTCGAATGACTCTGCTCATCAAGCTGGCCGACATCGAGTGAGTGAGATATGTTTCAATCACATGCAAAGGTTATTAATCCCATCGGCTTTCATGAAAGACGTGGAGAAATGTTGCACTGACAAAGCCGTGTGATCTCCTCAGACATCGACTTGCCTCGGGAACCAATGAGAAGATCCAGCTGAGCTCCATGGTCGCGGCCTTCCAGGCGGTGAGAGACCTCGTGGTCAGCGAAGCCTCGTAGACGCCCCGAAGAAGTGTGGTCAAGTGAGGAGGAGCGTTTTCACCGATACACTGTTAGCAGCCAGAACTTCTTTTTATGTAAGAATATTAAACCCGTGGACCAAAGTGAAACATATCTGATGTTGAGGTGGAGCTGAGAGCTGGTTGGTTTGCTTCTCAGCCAACCTGACGAGACACCACCAGGACTGGTCGATGACGTCTCACAAGGACTTGGAAAACTTTATTAGATCAACTAGACTTCATCCCACTGAATGTAAGAACTTCTGGCGACACGTCCGTGTGCTTAAATCTGTTTAATAAAACTATTTCCTATACATCCAGTTTCTTTTCTCCACAATTAACGTGCAGGTACAGTAGTGATACATGTGGTCATGGTAAGTCTATAATGAGAAAACAAATTAAAAAGGAAACACGCTTGATATTTACACAATAAATTAAGAGTATAAAACTGTGACACGAGTCAAATAAGCATGTGAACATTCAGTTACTGCGTCATGGTACAGTAGTAGTGCAATAAATGAAATCCTTTAGTGCGGAATGTTTGCATCTAGAAGCAATTTAGCTTCCGTGTGCTAAATCAAGCTTTAAAAGCATCTTGAGGTTGAGCGAACACACTTTAAATGATAACGGTGTATAACAATCACTCGCTGTAAGTGTTCCTATTTAGTTGTCCCACTCTTCCTCAGAGGAGCAGCAGGTCTTGAGGCAGTCGGGGATGTTGCGGTAGGTGAGGTACTCCAGGATTCTCTTGGGGAGGGGAAGTGGCTCCATCTGGTGCGTGGACACGGAATGGCGCAGGATGGATCGGCACAGGTGGCGCAAGCTGGGCACCTTGTTGGGCGCCTTCCAGAACCTCACGTGGCCGTCTCTGGTTCTGTCAGAGGAGATAGTTGTCAAACGGAGCACAAAGACGCCCAGCTGCTTATTTTTATCTATTGGCAGGTGATGCATTTAGCTATTTGTTGGCTTCGCTACAATCACATAGTGAATGAACTCCTGCAGTGGATCTCAACCCCGGTGCTGGAGTACGGAGCCTGTTACAGACAGATGGGTCATTATCAGGCCTCTGCAGCTTGATGATGACACATGAATCAGGCACGCTGGAGCCCAGAGACTCCAGGACCGGGGTCGGGACCCACTGATGTACTCAGGCAGCCATAAATTCCAGCTGTCATCATCCTTTTCACAGGTGGGAGCTCCCAGTTTAGTAAAGTCTCAAGTCTATGGTGAGTGAGTGGCGCGAGGAACCAACGCTCGCTGAGGTTTACCCTGTGGCGACGACGCCCCCTTGTGGATGGTAGTTACAGCAGAGCCCGTTAGAGTCCCGATCTCCTCTCGTCTGCATCGCCATGCCTCTCTTTCCCGGCTCCCAGATCCGAAGCGCTCTGCAAAGCAAACACAACGAGTCAATCTAAGCAGTTGCTTTAATTCCTGGTGAGAAACACTGAGAACAGAAACCCTGTGAAACCTGTCGTCAGTCACGATCGCCAGGTGCAAGCCGTCGGGGGAGAACTGGATGGCGGAGATTTGGTTTTGCCCGTAATCTTCAAAGTAGTCTCTGTGGATGAATGCAACATGTGAACCCCCCCCCCCTCATAGTCAGAAGACATTCAGAAACCAGCATATAAGTACAGAAACAGGTTTCAGGCGACACGTGGAGCAACTTAAAGACGACACGTCAGCAAGAATTTAGTTTCAAAGCCGACTGAATGTTGATGACAACTGAAGTGTTTTTCACAATTCAAATCCCCTCAATTAAACTGATATATAATAAATTCCTCCCAGCTACTGTCCCTTACATTAGTCTAAGAAAACACTTACACCAGCGTGGCCAGTTTCTCGGCCGTGTACGGGTCCCAGAGGTCGATCCACCAGCTGGAGCCGCTGAAGGCCGCGGTGGCGAGCAGCGCTCCGTCGGGTGAGAAGTCACAGGAGGACAGAAGGTACAAGTTCTTATGGGCGCCTCCGGTGAGGTTCCTGATGAAGATGTATGAGCGCAGACTCCACAGACACACCATCTGATAACATCAAGAAGGATAACATGTTGAGTCACTGCTTATTGACAGCGATGCTTGAAAGCTCAGGACTGACTCAGCGAATCTCCACGGGACAGCAAACTGACTAACATGTGTGATTCTTATCTGATTGTGAAGCCGTCCCTGCCCAGTACTCTTCTCTGCTCATGACAACGTGTCAAACTAACAGTTTTGCAGGAGTGGGAAGAGCTCCTCTGGTGCCTCCAAATGTCTCCAAAACAAGGTGAACAAGAGCAAACAAATCAACAACTAACAAGCAAACTGCACTGGAGTGTAGGATGTGTTGACAGATCAGGTAGGGCCACTTCAAGGAGGGAATTGGCTCCCTCCTTAGTACAAAAACAACAACAATAAAGATAGCATCATTGAACCGAGAGAAGAAGCCCTGAGTCGTCAGACCAAATTCCAGGCGACTCATTTCTGAACTGAGATGCTGTTTTGCCAAAATGAAATGGTTGCAGGAGGAAGCAGAGCAGACTGAATGTGTTACAGGAACGGAGATCAAAACCCATCGAGCAGGAGGTTTGTTCTGCTGGAAACAAATCTGGACGGCTTGAAGACGTTTAGTAGAATTAAAGTCCAGAACTCTTCAGGCTCTTGTCTGCATATGAGAGCAGTTACTCACTCTGTCAAACCTGCCGACGGTGGCGATCATGCTGCAGTCGGATGACACGCAGCAGCTGCTGATCCAGTCTTTATGGCCCGAGAGCACCTGAACCTTTTTACCTGCAACATACAGAAGACAAACAATTTAATGATCCACTAGAAAATAGATAGGATCACAAAATAATCAGATCCTGAGGTGATGAGGAAAGAATGTTAATGATTGCTTCAACCTATTACACAACGACCTAAACACATCACTAAAACATGACACATTACTGTTTAAAGGATTTATTTTATCTATTGTCGGGTTGGACTTCACACACCTTTCTGAGCCAGGTCCCAAATCCTCAACGTCTTGTCCCGGGAAGTTGATATGAGCGTGAGCGTCCCATTCTGAGGGAAGACCAGGTCCCTCACAACGCCTTCGTGGCCGTGGAGATCAAACACGGCATCGCCTGAAGGAGCATTAAAAAAGCTGTAACATCTAAACGGGGCTCTTCACATCTGAAACAATATCCACAGCACCGATGACATCTCCACCGGCAGAAACAGAATCCTTACCTGTTAAAACACTCCAGATTTTGATCACCCCGTTTTCCAGGCCCGTGGCAAGAAGCAGACTGTTGTTCCCTTTCGATGTCTTGTTACCCCGACAAGCGGAGGCAGATTTTGGAGGTCTGGGTCCGAACGCAAGTCCCCACACAGGGTGGCCACAACTGAAGCTCTTGTCTCCTCGGTCTGTGTCCCCGTCCTGACGGTCTCTGTGGGAGAAGAACATCAAGTACCCAGGAGTTTATATGAGTTTTTAGATATGACATGGAGGAGAGAAACCTTTTTTTCCAAGGTGGATTTTTACCTTTTAACTGAAAAAATATGGAAGATTCTCTAAATCCTTTTCATAGTAGGATAAATAATGAAATAATTCATTATTTTGAGAAAGTTTATGATTAATTTCAGATTCGATTTATTATTTGGAGAAAGTTAATCATTATTATGAGAATGTTAATCATTATTATGAGAACGTTTATGATTCATTTCAGATAACTTGATTAGGTTTATTATTGTGAGAAAGTTAATCCGTACAGTAACTTGCAGGATAATTTTTTATTCATCAAATTCTTTTTTTCTTTAAATGGATTCTCATTCCGGGGTGTTCGAGTGCACCTGAACGCATCATGTGTGGAAAGCTACACCTACTCGGAGTCCAGAGGCCAGGCGACCACCCAGACGATCCCGTGTCCCATCGACCAGGCGAACCAGGCTCCGTCAGGGGAGAAGTCCACGCTCCAGGTCTCACATCCGGCCCGGCCCTCCAGGGACGGGGGTCTCCTGGTCTTCAGCTCCAGGATGAGAGCCGGGTCGGACGCTGGAGAGGGATTGAAAGGCATAAGAGCGATGACAGATCGTCCGTTGACAGCGACGACAGGCAGCGCTTCTCTGGAGGATTAACATTTCCTCCGCTGCCTGGTTACCGGCCGTCGTGATGACAACACGACCGAGCTGCCAAGATCACTAAACACATAACTTACATGTTGCTTGTAGCTCCGCGTTGCTTTCCGTGGAGCACATCGTCGCCTCTTGACATTATTTGGATTTATGTGCGACTTCCTGAATTCGTCGTCTTTGTTCGAATCCGGTCCATTTAAACAAAAAAAAACAACAAAACAAACGAGCACGGTCCCGTCCTACGCCTGGACACGACTCCTCTTCTTCCTGCTGTTAGGCGTTTGTTTTCCGACTTGGATTGGAATGTGTGACAAACAAATGTTCCGTCGATTTCCTGATGTACTCTGAGTCACTCAATTGGCTGCGACGTTGCACGACGTGGTCACGTTCCTCTCATTACGTAACCTCACCAAGCCACGCCCCCTGGAGAAATGACAGAAGCCCCTTTCCCGCCGTCAGATCTGTACAGCCTGACGCTCTCTGATGACGCAATAACAACTCTCAACACAATACAAGAGTACAGAAGTGAACCTCATGTGGGGTATAAATATATAAATTAACTTTCACTTCAAAGTACGTTCTCATTTTGAATTCTTGTTATTGTTTTCACCTTATGAATTTGTGTTTGTGTCACCGGGTGAAGCTGCTCCAACCACCTCCAACTGCCTCTGTGGTTGCCACAGCAACAGAGGTGGTGTGTCTGCTTTGGTAGGTGTTTAATAGTTAACAAATCTGAGGAATGATTTTGCAACATGGTGTCAAGTTTCTTCAAAAGGTTCACATAACAGATTCTTACAAGATATCATAACATACTTTGTGAAGAGCTGTTTCCCGCTTTCAAATATATTTCTCATGTTTGGTGTTTATGCTTGAAGAATAAACTGCAGACTAAGTAAGAAAACACCAGATAAGATGAGTAACCTCCAGACTGGTTCAGTCAGGCGTTCCACTCATCACAGGTCGTCTGTACTCCCTTGGTTAACAGTGCAGGGTGGAGATGTGTGTCACCTAAAGACCTGTTTATTGATGACCGAGGTCAACGTTCCACACACCCAAAAAAGATAACAAAAATCCCATTTTCTTCAAATAGCTTCATTTACTTAATGAACCAAGTCAACAGTGGAGCAACATATTCAAAACGCTGTACAAACATATGAACCTAACCTATACAAACATAATCACACTCTTTGTCTTTCCCCCGTCTGTGTTCACATTCTCATGTGGAGTCAATGTACCTAAAAAAAAAACAAACCCTGGAACCACAACGACACCTAAATCGTTACAAGATCGCCCGACTCTTCTGTCTGCGCGGTATCTTCTTGCTGCTTGGCGCCCGTGTCCGCGTCCTCGTGGTCACCTGACAGAAGGGGACATTTTAACATCACCGAGAACACAGTTCACAACACAAGACGGATGAGAACATCGTGATGAGATCGTACTTGATGGGATGTGGTGGATCTGGACCAGTGTTGTGTTGTGTCCGTTTGTCAGCGGTGGTAGCCGAGGCACCGCAGCCTGAAAGATCTCCTCATCATCCGAGTCCACCAGACTCAGCACATCTCCTCTGTCCTCCCCCGTCTGTCTGCGGAGCAAAAACATTGTAGGATCTTAAATATCGGAGAAAATTTAATTTTGTCCAACCCCGAATCCATTTCATTAAAGATTCTGAAACGTTTGACTGACCGCCATCATTGAACATCTTCTGTTCTGTTCCGTCCCTTCAAGACGTTGTTGTACACTTGGAATAAGATCACCCCCCCACATACACAATTTGTGCAGTTTTAAAAGTCGTGTTTGTGAGAATTCTTCTGCACTTTTGTTATAGATTTTTTTTCTTTAAATGTGCTTATCAACTGTATTTCTCATATTTAAAATAACATCTTCCAGTTATTATTGAAAGTTCAGATCAGTGGTGCATTGGCAGTATTTTTTTTTAAAATCTAGTGTGAAATAAAAGTGAAAGTAAACATTTGTTGAAGACACCCTGGAAGACCCTCCAGGACCCGACTGGTGCCGGGACCAAACTCTCCGTATTAGTTTCTGACTCTGGGAAAGCGTGAAAATTGAAAATTCCCCAGAACGTCAAATCACAGACCTTCAGGCTACATGACGTCCTCTTGGTAATTAATAAAGTAATATTCTTTCACTTCCCTTCACTGAGCCGCCCCTGAAACTGCTTGGCCCCCCTTGGGGAGGCTGCTACCACTGCTTCTACTTCTACGATTGATTTCTCTCTGGATGAATAATAATAGAACACAGGTGGCAGATATTGTCACATGAGAAGCTCTTACTATTTGACTCACTGAAAAAACAACATTAAATCAAATGATATCACATGTTTGTTTACTGGAGGTCTTGTGATTCTCATGAGGTGTTTCTGGAACCTCCACCAAGACCGAGAGGCCACGTTTGTATTATATTTAAATCTGCTACTGAAACATCAACCACCTGGAGATATTTAAAAATCTATTCAAATTATTGCTGGATGTTTTTCTTTAAATGTTTTTTCCATTTAGTCAAGACCGATTAGAATGTTACGTTCCAATTTCAAATAAAGTAATTCTCAAATAAAGTATCTGTTGCAAAATATACTTTCATAAAAATCAGCCAGGTTGTTTCTTGTCATCGTCCCGATGGACAGACACACAAATGAAACTGATAACGCCTTGTTGGATGTAATAAACATAAACAAGGAAGTCCAATTAGTTTGCCAAGTGAAAAGAATCAGATTCCAAACTGTAGCAGCGTCCTTCCTGACTCACGCCACGTGTCTCCACCCAGTTAAGTTCAAATCAACTTTCTGCAGGATCCTGCTGACAGTAACACACAGACAGCTCAGATCTCCACTTAGGCCGTTATAATCAATGCTGATGTTCATTGTGTTAATGCATCTGTTCAAATATCCAATGGATTCTCCCCTGGACTCATGCTACACCCTTCACCCTGTCTCATGAGGATCCACCCAGGAGTGTTCTGTTATCATGCTGACTGACATACAAACGGACAGAGGTGGGATCGATGGATGGGAGATACTCACCCAAAGCCGCCTCCTGCAACACAAACATGAACAGAAATTGGATCAGCATTGATGGATATTATTTCAGTGCATCATCACATATGCATGAACTGAATAATACGAGCACAGCGTTCTTTAAAGTGCAAGGTGATGATGCATGGAGGAGTCATTCCACGCATCCATTGGTCCAAAGATAAACTGAGAGAGCATTACCTAAACACATCCGGTGACGGCTGGAGTAAACTGTTTTGGCTACAATGAGGCCTGATCCCACGATGAGCGCGGCTATAAAGACACCGATGATTGCTCCCGTGTATGTAGAGGAGGCTGTCGAGACAGAACAAGACGACGTGAGAGGATTACGAAGCGGACAGAGAGTGGAGCAGCAGGTTCATCAGCATTCCAGAGGTGGAGTCCACACCTGTGCAGTGACTGCAGGCTTCTTGTTTAGATCTTCAGAAGTATTCGGGTGGGTCAAACTCATCATGCATATTATTCATTATACTCATATTTAGCTCATTAAAAAAGGATCCTTCCCTCTTACTCACTTCGCACGGTAAGGTAGACTTCCAGCTCGCGGACGCCCAGTGGGTTTTCACTGCGGCAGAAGTAGACGCCCTCATCGTCCTTGCTGACGTGCAGAATGGTCAACTTGAAGACAGGGCCTTCCTCAGAGAGGACATACTTTGATCCGGGCACAATCTCCTCCTGCTGAAGCCCCTTCCTCCACCCGGTGCTTGCAGGTGGGGTGGACGTGGCCTCAGTGCAGGTCAGAGTAACGTTGGTCGCCTCCAGGGCCGCAGCTAGCGGCTCGCCTTCGGGATACGGAGTCACTAGGAGAGAGGGACAAATAATGAACTGTGTTCATAACAAATCTACTTTAATTATACTACTACAGAGAGAACATGTAAATATTGTCCATCTTTCCATACTGAAGAGGTTCAGCGGGGCTCCGCTGCCTCTAAAACAAGCTCACTGAGGGTAAGCGAACACGTCTTCTTGACCGAGAGTGCCGGGTGCTCTACCGAGCACGTCACGGTCCGCCCGCTGGACAGCATGGAGCGGTTCAACGTCACCGACAGACTCTCCGTCACCTCAGAGGAATAAACGGGCCCTTTCACGTCAGCTTGTTGGTCGCCCAGGTCTTCAGCCCAGCTCAGCGTCGGAGTCGGATACGCCCCAGACCAAGTGCAGTTGATGGTGATGTGAGAGGAGTCCTGTGCCTGCGCCCAAACACACTCGGGGTGCCTGTCTGGGAAATCTAGGCATGATAAACATATCATTAATGAAACTGTTATTATAAGACTCATACATGCTGGATCTTGTTTTCTCTTAAGAACAGTCAAATATTTTCAGATGTTCCACCCACTGGCAGGTTTCAGATTGCATCATATGAAACTGTTGTTTCTACTTGTATCTCAGTGTGACTTGCTGGCAGGGGATGTGTGTAGGTGAGACTGTCTGGAATCTGGCAATATGGAAACCACGATCTTGTCATATATTATCTTCATGCCAATTGACAATAAATGTAATAGTTTTAATTCACTGAATCGCTGGATGACAGATGTACTTGCACACAGGTGACGTCCCACTAATGTTGAATAATTGCAATGCAATTTGGGTTGATTTCACGTCAAGTGAGATGAAATGTCGACACAATGTTTAAATCAGCTGTCATTTCAAAACCAGATTAGTCCAGAATGCTTTGTCAGGCAGCGCGACAGGTAGTAATCCATGTCAGGAGCTGCAGATCTTTAATGACGATAATGTTCTAGAAATACACCTGGAGAAGGACGAACCCTGCAAACGCCAACAGGATGAAAATATCAGGTGTGTCTGGATGCATCTGGAAAATGATTAGAAATCTTTTTTTTTGACAGGAACACCCCCCATTAACACTACGTGTTAACCAGCAGTCACTTCCCAGCCTGAACCTTCACCATCTCCAGCTCTCACATACAATACAGGATAATGACTGTTAAATACATTTCACATCAGTGCATGTCAGACTCACAGTAAACCAGCAGCTGAAAGCTCTTATTGACCCTCTGATGAGAATCCAGGTTGTGCACCTCGCAGGTGTAAACTCCCTGATCGCTGGGCTGGATGTTCCATCTCCTGAAGGATTGCAGGCATTCAGAAGTTGAACCCAGCGAGATGTTGCTGGAGGAGGCTCCCCTGAAGGTCCAGGTCATCTCCTGAGGGGGGTTGCAGAGGCCAGAGCAGGTGAAGTCGACACTCGAGCCACGATAGACGATGATCGTCCCATTGTCCAGGACATCGGAGGGCCTGAAGGATGTATACATGACGGATGTATATAGGGCTCCTGGACCAGCTGAAAGAAGTCAGTTTGGGTCTGTTAAAACTGCCCTTCTGCAGTTGCCCCTTGCTTTCTTTCTAAACCCTTTCAATCTCATGTTAGACAAAGTAAACACAGATTCAACCAGCATGTGATGGTCACAGGTCAATGCCAGATAACCGCCCTTCACTTGGGTCAACATGGAGGAGGACAGCGTCCCTAAATCTGACATTACATCAGATGACTCCCAGGAGGGTGGTTGTGTTTTTCGAATAATAAAAACTACAAAAAAAAGTCATAGTTAAGCAACAGCTTAACCATGAATTGTACTTTTACCAAGTTTAACATATTTCATTGGTTGCTCCCACTGTCTAATTATTAGGGATTTAACAATACAACAATTTCTATTCCACATGCATAGCAAACAGAGCGATTCATTCCATTCATCGTTTCGTTTTTTTGGAAATGAAATTGGGTGACATTGAATGTTCTGTTGCCCTGAACGCAGACGGCTTGACGTCACAAAGCTGCTGACTGTAACGACACATTGGATTTGTTACTCCGACATCACTATACTTTATCTTATTCTTTATCTAAAGAGCTGCTTTGTCTGGCCAAGGAGACAGCTCAGAAGATGGGGGCACACCCCTGGTCACTATTTGTACTTACAGATGACTACTAATCAATTCAGCAATTGGAAAATAGACCAGCAGATTAATCAGGAATTAAGAAAGTAATATTGGAGTTGCAGCCCTGCTGCATCTCTGTCACCATGTGGCTGCATGCATGTGTCATGTGGAAGAACTGGTTTGTGTTTACTACCAATACTGGTGGAGGAGGAGGAGGAGGAGGGGGAGGGGGAGGAAAGGTGGGTGGGGTGGTGTTGAAATCGAACTGGACTCACGGACTACTTTCAGCCGGTAAGCTACCGGCCAGGTGTATCTTTCACTTTTCGATAGGCACGCGTATGCGCCTTCATCTTTAGTCGTCACCCCATGGATGACCAGTAGCCCATCCTGCAGGACTGAGAAGTGGTCTGAGGTCGGAGTAGGGACCTGCGGCTCGCTCGGTCCACCGGAACCGGCAAATGGTCCATCGTAGTTCTTAAACCACCTCTCGTCAGCCAGTGGGACGTTACCATCCGGGTAACACGGAAGCCGAGCGACGTCGCCTAGTGCCGCTGTCACGTAAAATGGTGGGGGTCCAGGAAGGTATGATGCCGCTTCAAGACGAAGAAGTAAGGGAAAACAATGAAAAATGGATTTCCACACTCACCTTGTTTAAAAATGAAAAAAATAAATAAAAAAAAACTCACCTGTCGCGTAAAAACACAGAAGCACTACAGCTGCAACTCTCTTCATGATCCAGTCGGCTTCATTTCCTTCAAAAGGACTCTCGGCTGAAAACTGTCCGACTAGTTTACCTGTGTGACTCTGCAGCGGACACCAGTCCTCCCATTACAATCCCATTAAACATTCCAGGAGACCAGGACGGGACTTCTGCTGCACATTTGGCGCTTTGTTTACTGGCCATGTAGATCCGGAAACTTTGGCAGGAATAAACCACACCCTGACCTCACCTTGTTAAAGGTACAGTTACCTGTTCAATATGCAGTGTTTTAAAAATACTGAGGGCCAAAATTTGGCCTTTTAAATTTATTTTCCCGGAGGCCTACTCTGACCAGAAAAATAAAGTTTTTCCCTCTTCTACATATGAACTTTTTAACATGTTTGAAAGGCACAAATTGAATAAGAATAGCCTAAATATGACCTACAAAGCAGTAAAGTGGCTTCATCTGAGGAGAGTCCAATGAGATACTCACTGAAATGACATGACATTAGTTTCACAATGATGTTTTACCTTTCAAGGTGATAGTATATGTGCATGTTAATTACAAAAAAACATAAATTAAGTTTTTTTCTATCCATAATACAATATTGTTTAAATGCAGTACCCTTCAAAAACGTTGTCATATTTGTAATAATTGATTTCTTTTCTGAGATGACAAAAAAGGTAAACAAAGGTTTTTGTTTTTTTTTGGATAAAGGTCAGTGTTACTTGTTCAGATACTCAACTTCCTCGTCTCTTGTTTACTGAATCATCAAGGTTCAGCATCCTCGCCAAGTGCGTCCGCACAGTAGCTCGTGCAGTTTCGGTCAGAATGTTCAAGAGCAAAAAAAAGTGTCCGGTAAAGATTTTGAAGTGACGACAGCGCCCTCCGGCGGCCACCTTCTGACACTAACATATGCGACGTTCATGTGTAGTCAGTGGGGCACAGAGGAGATGCCAACTGCAAAACACAAGAACAATATTTATTAGCGAAAGCTACTTCAAACCCGCCCTTAGGGTATAACACGTAAATGAATAATACGTAATTCACTTAAATTTGTTTGTTAATCATCCATATTTAGTTTCATGAATTCTGCAAGTTTCAAATTGTCCACCTTATTTGTTGAATTTGCAAATGTTGCAACAATTCCAAAACCTTCTGCTGGTACATGAACGCAGCACTGTCAGCAGTTGGTTTGTGTGACTGCGTTCAAGCAACGAGTGCTGCGTAAGAACATAGTCCCGTTCAGCCGCTATGTCCGTAGATTTGAGCCAGTGGACCGGACCTCTTGCCCTGCAGGAGGTCGAGGAGAAGCCTGCAAAGCCTTTGACCGTTAAATATGGATCTGTGGAAATCGATGAGCTCGGCAAAGTGCTCACTCCAACACAGGTCAGTCAGTTAACGTTGACCAGCCAAGCTAACCGCGCAGCTAACTTAGCGTCGCTTACCAATTGTTAGCTAAAAGAGCTACATGACGAGCATCGCTCTGGCTTAACACGCATTTATTTTAACAAGCCCTGTTTTGCCGTTATTTACTTACAAATTAGATTACACAAAGCTCCAAGCAGCTGTTATTTAATTGATGCCCCCATAAAAGGGAGTCAAAGTAGAGCCTCAACTTGAGCATCCACATATTGATACACAGGTGGTGTGTTTACTGACCCCCAGGTGCAGGAGCGACCCACCTGCCTCGAGTGGGAAGGATGTGACTCCGGTAAACTGTACACTTTGGCCCTGACCGACCCTGATGCTCCCAGCAGGAAAGACCCCAAGTTCAGGTTAGAAGAGCAGAAAAGCCTGCTTTAAATTGTCGGAAATTATTTAAAAACTGGGGGATGGTTGAAATAGACGTTTATATTGCAAAGTAAGATCATTTTAATTAAAATATTATTACCAGTGCATTTTTGAAAATACTTTTTCCTCTAGTTGTTCCAGAAACCAAACAATGTGAATGTTTAAATGACTTGTGCAGCATCTATTGTTGTATTAACATGTTATTTGTGTTTTTCACTAAAGGGAGTGGCATCACTTTCTGGTGGTCAACATGAAGGGGAATGATGTCTCCTCTGGCTGCGTCATGTCAGACTATGTGGGCTCCGGTCCTCCCAAAGGCACAGGTAAGGACATTTGGAGAGGGCACCATTAAACTACAGCCTATGTTTACACATTCTATTGTCTAAGCTGATTTGAGTTTGTTTGCTGCTAAATGTCCTTCAGTCCAGGGTTTATTTGTTTCCACTCCCCCTTACAACAACTCACGATTTTCTGGCTGTCTTTTTGCCAAAATCTGTCAGCAAAAAGCTGCAGACAGCTCAGTGTCTGTTTTTATCAGCAGTTTCTTGTCTGTCACATACTAAGAATCTAAAACATCTCATCTTCCATCGATCCTGTGTGTTACATGGAAGATGTCACAGAAGTGTAGTGCGCCGTTGCTATGACGACCAGGTACTCTGAGGGGGTAAAATGGGAAGTGGAATATTAAATCTAGGTACTAAAATTGAGTTGACTCTTGACCATGGGGTGGTCAAACAGCTTTTTGTGGTTCCTACTTTCCTCTGAGGTCAGAATAAAATGTATTAATTTAATTTCTGACCCCCTCAGGTCTCCACAGGTACGTGTGGCTGGTGTACGAGCAGCCAGGAAGTCTGTCCTGCACAGAGGCCGTCCTCACCAACCGCTCTGGAGACGGTCGTGGCAAGTTCAAGCTCCAGAGCTTCAGGCAGAAATACAATCTGGGAGCGCCAGCGGCTGGGACCTGCTACCAGGCAGAGTGGGATGACTATGTTCCCAAACTGTATGAGCAGCTAGCTGGAAAATAAAACACCCGACGTTGCTCAGCACTTTGAATTCCCCAGGAGTCCTCTGCCCTGTAGGAAATCGCATTCTAGCAAACGGGCTAAAAAAAGAAAACCGTAGCAAAGCAATTTTTGTACACGTGCCATTGAAATTTATTTTTCTTCCCGTTGTTGCCTTTCCTTGTTGCCCATAAAAATACAGACTTCTCTCAAAGTCAACTGCACAATAAAATCTGATCAACACTGAGACGATTGTGTTCTTTGCAAAATGTTTCCAGCAGACTGACCTTCCACAAGGTCTGAAACCTAAATCCAACAATGATTTCATAGTTGGGATTCTGATAAGAGGATTTAAATTGTGAGTTACACTTGGCAGCTGTTGCACAAAGATCCTTAGAATCATCATGTTCACCTGTCCTGCATCCCACAAACACTGCCCCAGGTGTATTTACCAGCAGAGATATTCTCAGGGTGGACTAGAAGCCTAAACCATAATAAGTTGATACTTTTCTGT
>CAAKHC010017291.1:0-14955 GCA_901007825.1 Macroramphosus scolopax | reverse complement strand
GGGGGACTTAAGGAGTTGGAGCCGTGGCTCCAGTCTAGCGTGACTCAGGCGGAGAGCATCCACGCCTCTGGGGGAAAACACACAAAACATGTACCAAAACACACGGGCCCCGCCCCTCCTCACCCCCTCTGTAATCAGCCTTGTTCAGATGCTCACTTTCCCCCCTTTAACGAGCATTTCAACGTCTCTCGGCCCAGCTGTGCACAGCAGTAATAACAGCAGTGATAGGAGGGCGACAGCAAAAGCATTAGTGCCGAGTATCCTACAAAGGGAAGGCCGGCGAGACGGATCGGTGATCGGCCGCTGCCTTTCTCGAGGCCTCCATCTGGAGAGTGTGCGAAGCCGAAACTGGACGACGATGGGAGAGGCCGGAGGGTTAGCGGCCCTCGGGGAGGACCGGCCCACCTGTTCAAACAGCCGCAGCTATCCTGAGGAAATGAAAACTTCCATCTCTGCAGAGCCGTGCAGATCCCGCACACAAGATCCCTTTCACTTCCTCGCGGGCTGCCTCCCTATCTACTGTTTCCACAGCTGACTCGGGGGCCGTCTTCCTTCTGCCTATTTGCACATCTGAGCATCGCACAGAACAAAAAACAAAAATACCTTCACTCATTCTGGTGGAGAATTAAAGCGTTGCATGTCAGTGCTCTCTGTAATATGTCGCTTACAGTTTTAGTATGCGAGGGAACTTCCAGAGGGGTTTACGGTTACAAACCCTCAGTGCAACCGTGATTATTCACCGGTCCATTTCCGCACAAAGACCCTATTTGTCGGACGTAAACTGGAGCTTAACTGAACCGGCTGAACTTCTGCAGCGCGGGAGAGGTCAAAGTCCTAAACCAGGGTTCCGTGGATGGACCGGCAGCGAAGGAGGACGGAGACAAAACGTGAACTGTGATTGACCTTGGCTAGTTATTCCTCTGCTCACCGTCCACACCAAGATGTCAGATGACTCTCGGGGTCACGCCGGGTACGACCCCCTCCGACCCCGACGTTGGTCTCTGGATGGACGTTATGATTCTTCAAAGAGACAAATTGTAGGCACCTGAACAAGCAAACACTCGTCACATCATGTCACTTTATTCCTCAAGAGGAGAAAGAAAGAGTTGCTATGTTGTGAAGGAGGTTGCAGCTTTCCTCAGACTTCTCCGGAACTCTTTACCCCGGTCAACAGCGAGTCCTTTTTACAGAGGAAGAACATTTCAAGCCGCCGGTATCATCGATCTGATTCTGTTGTCTTGTTGAAGCTTGTTTCACCCTCAGCTCATGCGAAGGAAATGATCAATTTCTGTATTACAATAAATGTAGCTGATAACCTACAAATAGTACCTTTAATAGGTCACTTAGAGATTCACTTCATGAATCATTTGTCCTCTGACGTCTCAGATCTCGTGCGTGCTGCCGTCTCCACCATAAAGTCCTCCACAAGGCTGCAGGGAAACGCAGTAATTTACTACTTTCTGACACCTTCTGTTACACTTGCACAACTTCACCCCCTGAAGCAAAAAGAAAAAAAACATCCCAGACTGCCGATATTAACTATGAATTCCTGTCTCTTCCCAGCCAGTCTGAGCGTTATCAGTGAATGCAGAATCCTGGCGTCAGACAGGGCAGACTGCCATACCTGCAGATAAACGCTCCATCAGCTGCGCCCGTCGCCACGCAGACACCCAAGGGGGTTTTTGGGACGTTGAAACGCCCGACAATAGAGGAACAGCCTGCCAAACAAGTGCCATCAGTTATTTTTACGAGCGACTAATGTCCTCTCATGCCTCTGTCAGGTCCGTCTGCTGCTCACCGACTCCTCTCAGACAGACTCGTTGGATTACTCACGCTATGAGCAAGAGGAGACGAAGAGGAGCTCTTGCCAATATACTCCGTCACCTGCTCAGGTTTAAAAGCCTGAAACCTTTAGGTGCCCGAGCGGAGAGCTTGCTAATTGATCCCGGTTATGTCTAGTCCTCTGCATGATTCCACAGCGAGGAGACACCGTTTTTTTTTCTCCGAGCTTCCACCGAGAAGCCTTAAATTACACCTTTCGGAGGAGCCGTAAATCAGACCTTGTTGGTTAAATGCTTCTGTGTCAGGCATAAAACATCAGCATGACAGGTGAGGAGAAGTGAGTCAGCTGGTAAGAACGAGGCGGGTGAATGGAACTGTCGTGGATTTTATTCAGACTGAACATTAAAAAAAAAAGGGCACACTCCTTTTATAAAGGGCTTATCATATTTTGACAACCTTCTTTTGGGGAGTGAAACAGCTCTGATGTTGTAGGTGCACAGTTTGGCCACCAGGGGCTGCTCCATACCTCCAGTGCTGTACAAATCGGGGGGGAGGCCAGCTGGAGACGAGTCAAGAGTGATCTCAGATCTGAGCTTCTATCCAGACACAAGAACCCGACCTGCACGCAGCTCCTGCAGGTCGACCTGAGCTCCTTTAACAGACAACGGCTCCGGTTACATATAAAATGCATATTTTAGGGAGCGTATAAATACTTAATGGAACTGCCACAGCTGGTACTGAAACTTGTAAATCCCTTTCCTCATTTGTGAGAATATCTGCCAGAAAGATTCCTTTTGTCTCCAGATTATTTCTGGAGGAGAAAAAAAAAAAAACCCCAGCGACGCTTTAGAGAGCGGCACGAACGAGAAAATAAGTTAAACACAAGACCGCTCGATAAGTATTTAAACATGAAATCCATTGTTTTACCGGAGGAGCGGGCCACACCTGAGAAGAAGAGAACGGCTCCCTGATTAACAATCAACTCCCCGTGTACGTCTAAATGTGTCTGCTTTAAGGGAAACGAGTAAAACGGAGTGTTGGAGGAGGGAGACGTAAAGGTTTAAAGGCCTTTAGCTGCTCCCACAAGGCATCGCAGCAGCAGTTTAATACTCCGAGTTGACCATCGTGGGCACACACGAGGCAACAGGAAGCACCTGGGTCGGAGAGGGCTGCAGAAAGGGAAGGACCCTCAGCCCGACCCGACACGATACATCATCAGCTCGGCTGGAAGGATTCCTGTGCAGGATCTGCAGCTCTGCCTGTGTGTAAACAAACATACCTCCTCATACGGGGCAGTGACACAGGGGAGGAGGTGCTTCATCCTGCTCCAACCCTCAGGCGTAGGAAGCACCGAGCATGTGGTGGAACAGTTGGCTGGGAGATCCGTGTCCTCACGCTAATACCCTCAGCCAATTAAATACTTTTATTCAGCTAGGGCTGGGAACTCCAGTGAGCCGCCACCAGAAAGAGGACGGATGGAGCTGTGTGAGGTTTTCGGGCGGAGTCGCACGCCCCCGGGGTGGGAGTCCGGGTGAGCCGGGGGCCCGGCGGGCGTCGGGTCGCGCCGGGCCGCCGATCGGTGACCGTGCGGCTGCTCCTGCTGGGGCGCAGCGGGGGGGACGAGAGTCTGGCCACAGCGGCCGGAGGCGAGTGTCCCAATGTAAACAGCTCAGGCTGGCGGTGAAGCCGAGGGGATGCTGTAATTACTGTTGGTCATGAGAAGATGAATAGAGATTTGAAAGAGGAGGAAAAGCAGAGGAGGAGGAGGAGGAGGAGGAGGAGGAGGAGGAGGGATGGGCGAGGGCACGTTTCCAACCCTCACATCGATCTTTATCTATTACAGATTCCCAGGGAAAGAATTATAGGAAGAGCCGGCCCGGGGCGGGGAGAGCAGTTCACACCGCTCTGAAACCAAACACGTCTTGTTGCGTCCTCCGTTCCAGAGGCTCTTGGCAAATCAACTCCGACGCTGCAGCGAGCCAGAGAGCTGGAAATGAAGTTAGTGGGGATGTATTTCTCTGTTACACTGGAAAATAAAGCAACATTTTGTCTCCCGCTCCGATACGCCCGTGACCTCACATGCTTTAAAGAACGCTGCACGTGGACTTAAATAAAATACGTCGCACTGCACGAATGGAAACGCAGCTGTTGATAGAGCTCATATAGAGTTCATCAGCTGACCTGACTGGTACACTGCTGAAGGTTCATGCTGGTCCACTGTTTAAAAAACACTACAGCCAATTAGGGAGTGTTTTCTGCTGCATGCAAAGCTTAATCCAGTGTACAACAAGTGCAACACACTCAGGGGGCCATTACACCCTGAAGAGCCTCAGCAGCCGTTGAACCTCAGTTACTCTTTAACTTCTCGGTAACAAGTTGTAACTCCTGCGTGAATCATACAAGAGACGTTCTGTCAAACATTTTCTTGAACGCTGCTCGCGGTTGGCAACAGGTTGAAAGAAATATATGTATATATATTTAGATGTATGATAGATCCTGGCCCCCCCCCAGCTCTGATGAACAAATGAACAAGCTCGTGAATTCATCCCGGCTTCAGGTAGCGGCGCAGTAGCACACGACCCGACTGCCGGGGATTAAGGGCTCCTTTGTACCCAGATTACACAGCATTTAGACCTCATGGCAGAAAGAAAAGACGGTGGAGGGTGTGCTCTCGGAGGGGGGTTGAAGAGTGGAGGGGTGTCAGGTGTGCCCTGGCAGATTAGCGCAAAGCTCCCGGTAATGAAAGAAAGGAGGACCGGCGTTGCCTTTGAACTCCCATCAGCACGGGGAAATAAAGGCATTCCCCCCCCCCGAAAGGAGCCTCCAGAGGGTCAAGATCCACACACACAGGCTTCCAGAGGTCGGACTGATAAGGAGGAACAGGATTAGACCCTTCCATCTTTAGGCTGCCTTCCTCTCACTTTCCCTGATGTCCCTGTATAGTTTTACCGGCCTTTCACCCGCTGATTGAATTTGATTTCTCATATCGGAGCAGGACAACCAAAGGTGACGCTCTTCATCCAGCTCGCCGGTTAGAGGAGTTCACCTGCAGCTGCTGAGATTCAGCAGAGCTGCTTGAAAATAAAAGGGAGGAATGTGTGACGGGGTCTGGTGACAAACTAAAGTAAACCAAAAGCTGGCAGGAAGAGAAGGACAGAATCTCCGAGAGCCTCCGTCCACACATTAAATCAGGATTTAAGGGAGACGGTGTTAAGACTCAGAGATCCAGGGATGGTCCATAATCAAGAGGGGAGAGCCTGAATATGGGAAACTAATTGAAAAGAAGAAGCCTCGATCACGGAGAGGTGAGACGTGCGCCAGAGCTGCGGCTTGCGGCTCGTCCACGGAGCAGCGAGGACGTCACTGATGGACACGTCTGATATTGTACTAACAAGGAGCGCTTGATTTGCACAGTGTAACGTGCTGACTCACATGCATGTGAAAGCCTACAGCGCACACGCACACACGCACACACACACACACACACACACACACACACACACACACGTACACAAACGTACATCCGATATCAGATTTCTTTCCTTGTTAGAATCTGAGAATCACAATCAGCTCCAAAAAACAAACCTCACGTTATACATACAAGTCAAAGTAACTCTGGACCTCATCAATGAGTCACAGACACTATTTGCATTTTGCTTAATTACAGAGTGGATGTTAGTTTTTACTGGCGTCTGAAGTTAAAGGAGCAATGCTCCAATTTAACCCGTCGGAGTCAGTTGACTGATTTATACGCAGTGTTTCCAAAGTTCAAGAAGCTGAGAGGGTCGTATATTATCCAAACACAAGCATGTATTTATCAAGCAGGTCACAGCAGGCCGGACCCGAGGTCGGCCCGACAAGTACGGGAGTGTTTACAAGGTGAGCCATAGTCATCGACTTCATCATCCCGACAACCAGTTTCCTCGTGGGAGATGATCGATATTTAAAGACGAGACGTTTCCTCAGCGCAGCAGGACGCCTTCAATGCCTTCATTGCAGATAAGAAAAGAGTCATTGTCTGAGTACGAGCAGGCTGTCATCAGCGAGCGTGTTCATCCAACTCGAATTTAAAACTCAATAACCAAAGGAATGTTTGTTTCTGTTAATGTGTTTGGCTGCGTTCACTTCAACACTATCCAATAACACCCCCCCCCCCCCCCCCCCACCCCCCTTTATCTCCTCCGAGCGAAGCTGTCCTCGTTCCCACAGAGAGCCTGCACGCGCTGGATCAGCGGAGTCTGCAAGGTATGAGAGATAACATCAAGATGCATTGTGGGAAATGTGGAATCCAGCTTTCGGCCAACACTCGGAATATCTCAGCGCTGATTATTATCTTCTCTGTTGGACTCCTTCATCATCGTGCTGGACCGTCCCCGGAACATCCAAACCACCGTTATTACATTAAATTAAAGTGATGGAAATATTCAACAGATATATTCCTAACGATGAAGATGACTGGGAAAGACTTCAGTGTGATGAGTTGTGGTCCTCATAAAGACACAACAACAAGAACACACACTTGATCCAAACACTTGTTCCGCTGCTTCATCGAGGGGACTTTAAATACAGATTAGGATTATCCGAGCTGCCCCCTGCCCCGAGGAAGAGGAGGTGCATGTGCCCCTGTTGGGGGGCATTAACATGATGCACTTGTAATTTGTGTCCAGCAAACAGAGTCGCCCTTCATCGGAGTCAAAGTGAAGGCGAACCGGACAGCTTGTTGCTTTGGCACTCTCGCTAATCCCGGGGACGTCTTAGTTACAACAGCCTGGCTCCTTTTCAAGAGATATTCTTCCAGGAAGACATCGGTGACCCCTCTTTAAACCCGGAGATGCTTCGCTGATTCCTGCAGCTGGCTTTGGCAGTTTTGAGGGCTAAAGTGGCGTTTTGAGCGGGATGTGTCGGTTCCCTGCCAGCCGGTTACGACTCGCTGTCATTTCACATCGACGCCCCCGCTGGATCCGCAGATGCCAAGGCAGCGCCGTCATTCATCCTGATGAGCCGGAGCCTAATCCCTTGTTCTTCTTACGGCTTTGTGAGCGACACCGGCTGATACGTCGACGCCCCTCCTCGGCACCTCCGTGTGACTCGGAGATGATTGAGGGGAATCGGAGAGAGAGAATAATGCGGTAAAAAAAAAAAGACAATGATCAGAACGAGAGGGCTTCATGGAGAGGACAGGATTATTTACAGAGACAACAGGGGAGAGAGAGTCAGGGCTCGCAGCCAGTTTGTCCCTGTAGTCGTGTAGATGAAGCACAATTACAGCGGCAGATGGCACCAAGTGTTTGGGAGAAGGGGGGGGGACAGTAAGACGAGGCTCATTATCACCTCTGTATGCATCACATGGAACATCAATCAACCCTTCGTCACCACCGGGATGCTGCACGGCCTCTCGGCCTCCAGAGAGCAGCGTGCGGCCTCGACCGGCTCCGCCATTGTTGCTCCGACACACAAATAAAACAATCTACTTGCCGACTTCAGCCTGCATGTAGAGCGGGAGGGAGGAACGCACAAACTGTCCTGGGAGATTTTAGTTTTTTTAATATGAGAATGAACAGAGCGTCGGTTCCTGCAGCTACTGAGAGACTTCACGAGCTGTAAAACTCGAGACGAGCACGGCAGGATCTCCGATAACTCGTTTCACTGGGACCCCGTTAACCAGCTGAACGTCCTGCGCAAAACTGCCCCTGGATTTATCACCCCCGGAGTGACCAGACAAGCGAGCTTTACTAGCAGCGCAGCCCGACGACGGTTTACGATGCGGAGCCGTTCGTAACCTCACGCTCAACCCGTCCGCTGTGCAGCGCAACACCAAAACCACACGAACAGCTCGACTGCAGGACGTCCGGTGCAAACGTAGTTTAGCTACGTTTTAATGTCGACCTCCAAAAAAAAAAACTTCAGATCATTTCGTCGAGCAAATGTGATCATAACTGTTTATAAATACTGAGGGATACCTCAAGCTCTGCTCAGTTGTAAACCCTAAATGCAACTGAGGGTAGTTAGCAGCCAAGCGGGCTAAATCTGATCCCTATCTGAGGTCGTGACTGCGCGGTTGTGTGTAAGGGAGAATACGAGCAAGCCAGCAGAACTATCAACATTTAAAGACGTGCGGTCTGGCCAAAGTGGATGAAGGTTTTGGAAAGGAAACGGGGTTGAATGTGAGACTGCACAACATCTCCGTTCCCCCGGATCCCAAACGCTCGGGGGTTGGCCGGCCCTCTGGAGGAGCGGGTTCAGATGTTTCTATCTAACCGAGGAGCCGAAATACCCTGGATTCTGTCTTGAAGGGTGACACAGCTGTTTCTTCTCAAGACGGACGGCCAGACCGACGATGATGTCATCGCGGGGCACACGAGGTCAGATCTTAGTCACAGATGTGGTGAGGTGGAAGATTTCTAATATTAAAGTCTTATTCCGCCAATCGGTGCCTTCGTCTATTGAGAGGAGCAAACACCCCCTGAGTTCGGGGGGGTGAAGATGGCAACCATGAACCCCAGCATACACTGGCTCCTCTGGCACGGACTTCTGACTCTTCCCTTCCCCGTCTGGAAATGTTAACCAAACATGTTTTTCATCGCAAGCTGCAGAACTCTTTTCTGCCATTATTCAATAAGCGAACGTCTCTGGTTCCACTTCAGCGTTATAAAACCTTTGTGTCTTTGTGTTTCCCCGTTTTCCAAAACATTACTTCCCTCTGTAGTTTCTAATTCATGAACAATAAGCCGTTATTGATGGGAATGTCTTCATGTTCTTTCCTTTTCTTTGACGTTTCCTCGTCATCCAGCCCTCCCTCCGCTCCCTGCTGCTCCCCGGGTGCAGCCTGAGATCGGGGGAACAGCAGGAGGGTTATGTAAGCAAGAGTTATGAGTCGACAGGGAAGCATGGGAATGTGTGGAGGTGCTGATAGGTGTGTAGCTGAAAGAGGAAAAAAAACCCCCTCTACATCCATGATTCATTAACCCTGTCGGGCCTCCCTCCTCCCTCCGGAGCAGAGACCAACGCCGCTCCAGTTCAATCCCCAACATCAATCCAAAATATAATCTAATGTAACATAGCGAGAGTTCAAACTGTTGGATTCCCGGGTCACAAGAAGTAGCCGAGGTCGGAGAAGGTCCGGCTTCCGGCTACAAGGACGGATGTGGTGAAGGAAAACAGAACACAGAAAACTGTCTCCCAGAAGATATGGATGTCCAGGGACTGAAGAAAAGGACAGACTTTGTCCTTTCTGATACGTGAGAAAAGAGTGTTGTTAAAGTTTCTCCTTGGACTGAAGTGAAACCACCTTCAGCTCCTCTTCGTCAGCTGAGAGACTTCCAGAGTCAACATGCAGCTGTAATATACAGATACTTCAATGGGGTCAATAATCGGATCAATCACCTGGAAGTCCTGAAGTGTATTAAAGTATAATTACCTCCTCAGGGTTGTATACCTCCGCCTCCTCGTCATTATCCTCCCTCCATCCCTGACTTATGGTGAACAAGGTTATCACTCTATAATTGTATCCAAGTGAGTATAAAGGCAAGAAAGATGATTCGTGAGGTCACCGAGCGTCTTTCAACACCGTCAGTGCAGCTCGGAGTTCAGCGGATTGCCGAATGTACTGACGTTCTCCAGGCGCACCTGAAGGACCCTCAGTGACCTTCACCCCCGAGGATCTACGTCCACCAGCTGATCCCATCCAACTGATGTTGAACACGATACAATGGACAGTCAACATTACTCCAAAGGTCTGGCTGATCATCACATCAGTGTAAGAAGAGACGGAGTCTGTTTCCGTGTTGGAACGATGAAGACGAAGGCGGCTGATCCACTGGAGCTGTAGCCAATAACTATACCTCATATCACATGTCCTCCCACTGAGCCTCCAGTGGAGGGAGAGGAACATCCGTGTCATAGTCAGTGTGTAACCGTTCATCTCAGCATTGCTCAACAAGTGTTCCAAGCAGTGGAGACGCCCCATCACTGGATGAACGACCTTATTTGGGATAAAACATGTTTTTCATCCCATTTCAGATCCCGTTTGTTATTCCAAGATAAAGGAGCAGTGCCAAATCAATAAATATTTAGAATCCAAAGTCCAAAAGTCTTGAGAAGGACACTCACAGGCGCTTTTAATCCAGGACTTGTTTTAAATCAACAACAGTTTAGGATTGAGACTGGGATTGAGGAAGAGAAGAGAGGTGAACTGTTAACTGGAAAAATACTAATTCATTTCTGACATTCTGTATTGAGCGGAACTCAAACTTGTGCCACAACTTCACATTGCTAATTCCGACAAACATGGAGATGCAACATTCCCCCTATTTCTTATTCTGTGGTGTTTGACCGCTGCAGATGTTCTCCTCCACTGGATCCTCGTAGATGTGCAACAAACCCGATCCTGTTGCTCATTCATTTAATGTGTATATCATCTCCAGTGAGAGGGTTGGATGGAGTGAAGCTGAGAGGGGCCTCAGATATGGAATTGTGATATATAATAAGATTAAATAGTTTTTCAAAAGTTACATAAGAGCCGTGACACCTCCTCTAAACGTCTCATGGACGATGTGGAGGTTGCTCCAGGTGCCTTCCCCTTCTCCTCCTCCTCCATCTCTGGGCCTCAGTGCATGTGTCTCCTTACTAAGGATTAAAGCCAGTGTCACTCATCTCTTTACCTCTGCACTATTAACTTGTAATAATCAGGTTCTCCCGACTGGAAGCTCCTCCGTGGGACTGGTTTACGGATTATGCAAAGGAGTAAGTCAATACAGGTTAAGTCTCTATTACAGCGCAGCCAATACCGGCCTCCTGGCACTAAACTGCCACCGGTAAATAGTTCCCATTGTGGCGCCCGCACAATGGAAAGAGGAGGAGAGCGACAGCATCGGCTTGTGCCTGTAATCAGCAGCCAGGTTTTTGACTGACGCGCGGCCTTATTAGCATGACACAGGCTGAGGAAGGCGAGCGCCGAGGATACGATTCACACGCTATCTCCCCGACACTGCTCGCGTCAAGGGCCTGTCACAACAACAGGTACCCTGGGGATATCACACACTCGCACCGCACACACACACCGAGGGGAGGACGTCGGGGAGGGGTTGGGGAGGAGCGGGGAACCTTAAAGATGTGACACACGACTTACATGGTCGATCACAGACGGGGTTTTAGAGCTGGGAGTCTCTCTTACCTGCAGGACAGAAAGACAAAAGGAAGGAGAATGTTAGGTGCTTTTCTTTAACACGGGGTGCTCATGTCACTTGGCAGCTCTCTGGTTTGGGTTCGGGTTCATCCCTCCTCCTCCTCCTCACCCCGTCAGAGAGACACAGAGGGAAACGAGACCTCCATATTTGGCCATGCCGGCTCCTTGAGACGGTCTCTGTTTAATAACACAGTGCCGGGTCTCGGACGGCCGGGCTGACGGGCAGAACTCTTCCCTCAGTAGAATTAACTCTCCTTAATTCACACGTCGCACACAGCTCAGGTCAACAGACGCAGGTCAACAGACGCAGGTCAACGGGCCTGATTCACATGAGTGGAGGTGGTGTAACAGCAGCACTGACGATGCTACTACACCGTCCTCCTGCAGCGACTGCTACAACTGGTCCAGGTACTAAAATACATTGCTGATATTATAACATTCAAATAGAACAAATTAGTGCATGTTATTCCTCTTATCAGCTACTGTAATCTTAATTCCCTAACATTGATATAGTTACCAGCCCAGCATCCAACTGCAGACAGTCAGAGTTAGCATCTAGAGTTTAGCATCGTTGTGCAGCACGTTGCTGCGGAGGTGCAGCGATTTTTCCAACAGGGAACGTCGGAGACTGAAACCACAGACGAGCAAACGTCTGACTTGAGGGAACGTGTTCATTGATATAAGAGCTGTCGGTGTGTGTGTGTGTGTGTGTGTGTGTGCACAGAGCAGGAACTTCTTCCTCACTGAGGTAAGTGTACCGTCATTGTGTTTGAACACATTAGCAGATGCAGCACCAGCGACCAGTTTAAGAAGTAGAATTCTATATTTGTAACTTAATGTCCGATTCTTCTTCTTGGTCCAGTTACAGCTACTTCAGTTTTTGTGTTAAATGTATAATTTGAGGAACATCTTGCTTCTAATAGAGCAACAGATTCATGAGAGGGACTCTGAAAGGGGGGGGGGGGGCTCCCTCTTAATTCCCTGTCTAATTACTCGTCCTCGCCTCACCCCGGGTCAAAGACCCCGCAGGTCCCGCTCTAATCCGTCTTGTCGGCCCACTTCAAAGAGCCCTGATTACAGAGAGGAGACGAGCAGAGATGAAGAGCGAGTGGACGGAACAGAGAGGCTGAATTATACCGGAGAGGCAGGAACGGCGGACGCGTCCAGAAAGGAAACTTTGGGGAGTGTAATCAGCCACAGCGGATGCTTCCTCGCTGGCCTAGCGGAGTCGTGGAGGAGACACGAGCCACGTGGGATTCACCTCGGCTGCGTTGGAGGATACAGTACCACACACACACACACACACACACATTGTCACATAAAGGGCAGGCTGATACGCAGGGCAGCGATAAAACCGAGGAGACAAACGCAGCATAATGGCGGCGCTGTTCCTTCAAACACATCTGCATGTGTTTTGGACCGTTGTTCAATCCTCCGCTGAGACTGTCTAAACTCATCTATCAGACAGAGGAGATCAAGTACAACAAGGAGCGTCGGCCAACATTCCCCAGAACAACAGACGACTGTTATCACAACCCCAAACCGGTGGGCCGGTGCTGCGTGGGGTCAGATCATATAATGAACTTATTACAGACGATCCACCGGAAGGATCGTGGGGCGTCTTGTCACGTCTGTCGCTCGGATTATCTCCCGCTGCTCGTCCTCCTTGTCTTTGTCTGCTCGGGGTGACTATCACTGTTGCTTCATACTTTTCTTTAATGCCGTTAATCCCCGACTGAAGGAGGGAGACACGCTAGGTCCAGAGAGTCTGAGGATCTTTATGAGAAACATCCTCGCAGGTGTTCGGAGCGGCGAATGAAAACAGCTGTTGTGCAAATTGTATTGCTTTTTTGTGTGATCTAACACAAAAGAGGAGAGAGAGAGAGAGAGAGAGAGAGAGAGAGAGAGAGAGAGAGAGAGAGAGAGCGAGAGAGAGGGGGCGAGAGAGAGAGGTGGACGAACAGATCAAAGTGCTGCGTCTGTCCACCGTGTCCACGTCTTCTATCGGTCTGTCTGTCTGCTGGACAGAAGTTGTCTTCTTCTAGCTGTATGTGTTCTAGTCTGTCAGTCGACTGTCAGTGAGTGACGGCAGTTTGTCTGCTTGAAACAACGGTTCTCCGAAAATATTTATGATACCCGACGTTCTGTCTCCCGTCTCTTCATGTCCGTCAGTCGCCTCCCCCGTATGGAGGGAAACTCACAGACGAGTGCGCGGTGGAACCAACATCCCACATGAGGATGTGTTTGTTATGTTTGTTATTGGCTGCACAAACGTTCCTTCACTGTAATGTGACCAAGGTGGCTTCTTAATAAACGTGACGAGCCGGCTGCCTCTTTTCTTCGAACCCGCAGATCCATTCCTGTCCACCAGGGGGGTGAAACACAAACTCATGGAAGTACCTTCAGATTCTTCTAGCTCGTCCATCACTCACATCCCCCGTCCAAGGGAGCCCTCCATGTTTAGGTTCCTCTTCAACTTCAACAGGTCACATGTTCCAGGGTCAGAGTCTTCTTGACTTGTCTTCAATACCTTTATGTATCTTCCAGGAACTGGAATCACAGGACAGTGTCGAGTTGTATCCGCCACACACCCGTGCGTCACGTTACACTCCAACAACTCCACTTTGATGTAACCGGCCGTGACGTTTGACACGTTCAGACTGCTGGCGTGTGTCTTCGTCTCACTTGTGGCTTCCCTTCAGCCACTTTGCTGCACAACCTACATCTGTGAGGTTCCTTGTCTTTGCCGCGAGATCTCCAAGAAACTCGAGGAATTTCCTCGGAGTGGTCCTCATGTGGTCTCAGCTCCGTCCCTGAGCTCTTCGTGCTTGATTGGTCAGTTTGTTTCAAACATCCAGATTGCGAAACAGTCTGACTATTTCCTGAAATAAAGATTAGGCCCCGACATTCAGTTTCATTCGTTGATCGATGTACTTTTGTTATTCCCGTTAAATGTCCCGGCAGCAGGAGGCCGACGTGGAGTGGATCCATCGTACCGGTGTATCAGTGAGGACTGCTGAGCTCAGCGTTGTTGCGTCCACACTGAATCAGCTGGTGATCTGTTATTCGGACCCTCCAGTGAGAGATGGAGCTCATGTAAGACATCAAACAAACAAATGATTTACCTGCTGGAACGACGGTGAGGCTCCATTTAACACCAGCTGGGGAGGAAAACTGATTCAACTCATTAAACAACTGCTTTTTCTCCAGAAAGTTCTTGGTGGACTTTTGGACGATGTTTTAAAAGGTGTTGTTAAAGGTCAGTTAGTGTTTTATGAGGAAGGAAATGCCTTCAATTTGTTTATTAGCTCCGAGGATAATAACTCCAAAGGGCAGCCAGTCGTCATCACTACAGTATCACACGAGTCCTCGGTGCTCCTTCGGCCGACAACATCCAGTGTTGACCTTCGTGTTGATCTCAACCACACACCTGTGAACAGACGAGGGTCCTTCTGTTTAACCTCCAACATTCTACTGTTGTAAATGTTGTGTAAAAGTGAGCTGCACACCAGTTCAACTCTTCTACAGACCCTGAAAATCATCTGAGGACTAAGATACAAACTGTTGCAGTGTTGAAGAATCCGAGTGTTGATGTTGTGGCTCTGATGCACTGGAGGAGAACTAAGCTGGATTCATGAGGAGGTTATGAGAATCTGCAGTCACCCGTGAAGAATGTCATAGCAGAACTAAGATTCCTTCATTATTGATACTCAAATAATGTTCTGTAATGTACCTGCTATTTCTTGCTAGCAATATTTTATAGCCAGAGAGGGCGAGTGCCCTGGAAATGGATCTCTTCTATTATGAATCATCACCGGAAGCGGACTGATGCTGCGAGCGCGGCGGCCCTGCCACCACCGGCCCTGCCGCCACCGGCCCTGCCACCGGCCCTGCCACCGGCCCTGCACCGGTCCTCCACCGGCCCTGCCACCGGCCCTGCCACCGGCCCTGCTGCCACCGGCCCTGCCACCGGCCCTGCCACCGGCCCT
>CAAKHC010017286.1:32406-44978 GCA_901007825.1 Macroramphosus scolopax | reverse complement strand
GTCTGTCAACGCGCACTCAAAGAATCCCACATCATAGTTTCTCTAATTGCTTTGTGCAGAAACAAAAAGGAGGGAAAACTAAGAAAATGTTAATGCTCTCTCTCTCTCGCTCTCTCTCTCTCTCTCTCTCTCTCTCTCTCTCTCTCTCTCTCTCTCTCTCTCTCTCTCTCTCCTCCCATCTCTGTTTCTTCCTCCTCTTGCGAGGCAGATCAGTAAACAGCTAATTAATGGGTTTAATGGTAGGACTCATACACATGTTATGTGTCAATTAGACAGAAGGGCATCAGCTCCTAGTTGGGAGTTAGAATCAAACCGGACATTCGTTCTGTGCTGTGTGTACGTACCCGTGTTTCCGTGGACGCCTGCCGGGCTGCGTGTTGCCTCGCCGCCACTCGTCCACCCTCCTTTCAGACTGATTGCAGAATCTTCACTTGACCAAAGAGAGGCATTAAATTACATCAGGGTCTTCTGGAACATATGCTTGTCAAGTGGCGGAAAATGTGGGCGCGCGCCGTCTCACTTAACGGGGTCAGCGGCGGTTACATGTGTCGCCGTGTAAATCAGCATCCTGGACGTGAGGAGAGACGGGATGTCAGTGGGTTTCCCGGGGTTACGAGCCAGTTATTTAAATGTGTGTTTAAGAGTGTGTGTGTGTTATGTGCATTCTTGTGCTCCAAAGTTTGCCTTCAGGCAATCGCAGTGAGGCTGATTCAGCACAGCCTCCCTTGTTTTCTGTGCTTTTGCCCAGTTACCAGTGTCCAGTCTGGCTACCGTCTGTCTGTAAACACACAACCGGAGGGCAGAGCCCACATATTCCTCTCACACCCCATTAATCCCAGCAAACAACTTACTGCGATCCCCTGTTTTATAAGAGTGAGGGTCAGTAGATTTGAAGCCTGTGTGTGTGTTTGCTGGCGTCTCCCTGCTCGTCCTCATATATGGATTTGATACAGAAAAAAAGATGATGACACACACATTCTATTCCCTCTCCTGCTGAAAATGAATTTTTGATCGTCTCTTAATCTATGATATCTTTCCAAGTTATTGCTTTATAAAATGTCTGTGCAGCTGCTTTTTTTTTTTGCTTCCCCGTTTGTCCACAGAGGATTTTTTTAAGAGTCTCGGTGTTCTTGTTTTTTTTTTTTCACACAGGAAATTTGTGCATCGCACCTCTCGAGAGGCGGCGCTGTCAACCCTGACACCACTTCCGGCAGATACATCATTACCTTTATAGTGCTCTCTCACTAACCCTGCCGAACTCTTGTATTTCCACATGCATCCTTCGCCCTGAGACAGCTCGGGAGCGTTCGCAGCATAGCAATGTGTTCCGCTCAGAGGGGATATCCTTGTGCATTGCGGCAGTATTCCGCCTTACAGCTCCTCCGGTTGTTTTTATCTGTGGTTGTTCTGATCCGGTCATGTATGTGTCTTTGTGTGTGCTGATCCGACTGTGTTCCTGTGACCAGACATGAGGTCTGTCACTTTGCCTCTGGTGGGTCTGTCGGCCCCGGCGACGGAGGCGGAGAGCAGCCGCGGTCGGGGGTAACGGCTCCGCTGTGTGTGTGTGTATGACGGAGAGAGATTGTGCCGAGGCCACTTCTTTCTCCTTCACCCACTTTTCTCTTATCCTCCTGCTTTATCTCGATATCCTCCACTAACAGCCCATCAAATGCTGGCTGAACGGTATGAATGGAGAAGTAATAAATTCTGGAGTCTCCCCCCCCGTGTTTACGGCATCGTAGAGTCGACGCTATCTTCCATCCTCCAGCCTCTCAGTGCATCTTTTAACGAAGCATACTCTTTTTAATTAAACCTTAAAAGCCTGTTTATACTCCACGGATTTACTCCTGCAGCCACGGCACTACATCCACTCCTGTTTACCTGGCAGTGAGGGCACATACGACCGTCCCTTTTTCTCAATAACATTAACCAATGCATAAATATTCACAAGGGTTGGACGACATTTAGCTCTACACAGATTCAATACTGCATGTACGTCTAACACACTGTTTGTTTGCCTTCTAAAGGCCGTGACTGTCTCCATGTTTAGTAATCTTAATCTTCATCCATCTCACTTGTTTCAGCCTGTGCAATCTTCTTACTCCGGCAAACACACACAGCTGGAGAAACCGTAAGATGCTTGTACCATTAAATTTATAACCCTTCCCCCCACGGAGTGCAGTGACACCACGGCGCCCGCCCCCATCTGCAAACCAGCTAAAATATTAAACATTTATCATGGTTATTATAGTCGGTAAATCCTTCCGCGCTGTGTACAGACCCCTCGGCTTTGTTTTCTTTGGGGATGTGAGGGTAAATAGATTAGGTTATTGCCTGGATGGAGGCGTCGTGATATCAGCCGCTATAATCGTTGTTCTCCATCGCGGCGTTTTAGAGTTCAGGGCTCAAGCGCTCGAATCAAACCTAACACAAACTAACCTGACACGTCGTATTTCCGCCGTTCAGGCTTGCTCTTGAACACACCACAGATTTTTCTGAAATATTTTATTTTGCACTTCATTTTTTGCTCGCCAGCTTGCAGCCTTTTTCTCCGCCTCCTTTGTTGCGTCATTACATCGTCATAGCACTCAACCTTTGATCGAGGGAGTCTTGCAAAACTGGCAACCGGAAAGTGTGTTGTGGCTTTTGTGAGCTTATGTGTCCTCCTGCTTGTGCCAATACAAACAAGAGGAGACCCCCATGTAGAAAAACACGAGCCTATAGGACGACTAGTGGTATAAACCTCCACAGGTAAATGTGTCTGATACACCAACACAGTCACCGAGTCAGTCTCACACTGGTCACCTGACTTTCTCCCTCTGTTTTCATCTCCGTGCCGACACATCAAACCCGGCAGCCAGCGTGGTGCCTGGCATCCTTTCATGTGTTTCCTGACATTGTTTTTCCTCTCCTCCCAGCATGCCCGCCGGGTACCTTCAAGTCAACCCAGGGACCAGGTCTGTGTCTACAGTGCCCTGCCAACAGCCGCTCCACAGCTGAGGCCGCCACCATCTGCGTCTGCCGCAACGGCTACTACCGCGGCGACGCCGACCAGCCCAACGAACCCTGCACAAGTGAGTGTTTTACACACGTCGTTACAAACGCATTTCAATCCTGTCAGATGCTTGTCGGAATAGGTAATAGGCACGTCCTCCACTTTAGTGTAAATGTATATGTCACATTAATATTAAATAGATATGTCACGCACAGAAGCCACGGCCACATTATAGAGATGGATTTTTTCTCTCTCTCTCCGTCTCTACTCCGTCAACTCTTTGCATGAACGAGGATCCGAAGCTCTATTTTTGCAGCCTGCTCATAATGATCACATCGTAGGGGTTTCCGTCATTAAGATCTGTGTCCTCATGCCAGTGAAATTCCCCGCTGTTTCCCCTCAGTTGCTTCCCCCCCTCCGTCTCCCTTTCATGCTGTTGTTCCTCCAACATCCCCTGAAGTCCTAATTACTCGGGCAGATGCTGAGAAGCAACATTGTCCTGCCGTTACCTGTTGGTGATGTGAAGAAAAAAAAAAAAAGACCTCACGGCATTATTGTTATCTTGAAATGAGGAGAAAGTCATCTGCTGAGACTTCCTGCTTTCCCCTGCTGGCGCACACTTTACACCGTCAGGACCCGGAACGTTTTTCTTACCTCTCTTCCTTTCCTGCCACCGGGGAGCGTCTTAATGGTTCGTTCTCCTCACTACACAGACCTCTAAGCATTATCGGTGTGGTTATGTATTTAGTTCTGATTTAGACCTAATTGTCCCCGGGAATAGGCCTTTCCTAATCGGTTATCAACTGCGTATTAAAGCCTTCATAGCTAAACCGCCTATTGAAAGCACCCATTTTGCTGCGCTCCCATTTTAAAATGCCTTAAAGCTGCGGAGGAGCCGGAGAAAAACGCAGCGCGGCTGCCTTTCGCCGACTATTTGACTGGATCCCGAGTGTATTCATCCACACCTTTAGGCTTCGGATGTTCTCTCATCTTGAGTTGTGTCTACCCTCCCATGGTATACAACATACAGCATCTCTCTGGTGGATTACTGAATGCTCCATCAAGTGCTCCATCTGCCTCTACCTCCAGGCCCTGAAATTTCCCCAAAGCAATCTATACAACAGCTCCCAAGCGGAGATTCTTCAACAGATCCCTCTGGTCTGTTATCAGTTTTCAAACACAGAAGAACTTCTCTCTGTTTTTAATCACAGCAGCTCCTCTTCCAGTCGTATCTTCTCCGTCAGTCCTCCTTTCTTGTTTCCTCCCGCTATGTTCGCCTCTCATGTTCGGTGCGACTTGAAGCCGCGCGCTCTCTCATGTCGAGGGTGGACTATTTTTTTTTGTTGTTTCTTGAATGATAACACATCTTAGATGTTCCCGCTATATAACCGTTGACGGGTTAAAAGAGGAGAAAACAGCCAGCCGTCATTTAACCTCTGCAACAAAACGAAAGAGAATCGCTCCGCTGTATCCCGAATCTTCAAAGAAAAGCTTTTATCTCCCGTTCGTGCATTTTAAAATATCCCCCGCCCCCTTTTAACATTGACATTCTACACATTCCTGAACCGAGTTGAATTCCACCTCAATTTACGTTAACAGAATTCTCTTGCAACAGCATGCGTTATCTGCAGCTGAGCTGGATGATCAGGGTTCCCTAGATCTCAGCAGGAGGGGGGCCAGTGAGATCATCCTAGTAAGAATCTCTTTAATACTGCGGGTCCTGATAAGAGCGCTGCTAGAGTAGCTTAAATCAGGCCAGTCTGGAGCGGCGGAGGCTGCGGCGCTTCTCACAGGCGTCATAGGCGCAGGTCCCTGTGTGCTCCGGATCAGTCTGATTAGCTTGCTGATGGATTGTCCAGTGCCCGGCTCTGTCAGCAGGGCGCTTCACGCCATAACACCCCCCCCACTCCTCCCCCTCAGGGATACGCCAAGCACTTCAAACTACGCCTCCCCATCCTTCCTCCGTCCCAATCTACTGTCTTCTGCCGACTCCGGCCGCCGCCTTCGGGCGTGCAACACCAAGTTGTCTGTCTCACAGCATGAAGCCTCTCAGCTTGGCTGCCCGGCATAGCGAGAGTGTGGTTTCCATCGCACCGCATCCCCTCCCAGTCCCTTCCCCGGGATCCAAACCCCTGCCTGACATCCCTCCCTGCCTCCCCACGTGTGTGTGTGTGTCTATGTGAAAAAGAACGAGTGTGTAGTCGGGGAGAGGTCAGCCATTTCCCAGCATGCTGGGCCAGTGTGTTTTTTCATTGTGTGAGGCAGAGGAGGAGGAAGAGGAATGACAAGCTGAGTGGTAACTGAAGGGAGTCAGGCAGTGAAACGACTGATTGGGGTGAAGGGATACAGAGATGCAGCCTCTTGCTGTAAGACAAAAAGGGAAGGGTGCTTACGACGACCTCAGATTTAAAGGTTATAGTCTTAGTTGCCTTGGAATGAGGGATTGTGGGAAAAAAATAATTCTAGTGTGTTTTTTTTTTTTTTGCCCAGAATAAACATGGGATTCAGAGTGAAGCCAAATAAAATGTAAAAAAAAAACCATGCTTAACATGTTTACGTCTTGGAAACCACTGTGGCCGGCACATGAGGAAAATCTCTAGAAAGAAATTGAATGAACATAAATATAAAGAGAAGTAAAATAGCAGGTTTCTAATGGTTTGCTGCATTCTTCTACCACATCTGCTCTTGGTCTCGAAGCTCTCACTCAACACATATCGTACATGTGTGGGTTGCTCAACAAACGGCTTCTAAATTCCTAAATTAATTGTCCACACGTCAGAACAAAGACACGTCTATTTCTATATTTCCTTTGTCTCCATCTTCCTGCTCATGTATTTTGTCCTTCCGTTCGCTGCCCCTCTGCTCTCCTTGTTCTGTTTTCAAGGGGAGTGAACCGTCAAAGTGCATAAATATCCCGTTCATTCCTTCACCACCAGTCTTCGCTCTACGTAACTCAGTAGAAAACGGAGGGTCCATCTATTCCCGGTTAGGACAGAAAAAAAAATCATCATCGCCATATATGGTCATACACTTCCTGTGTGTATTCATGCAGAGGCTACTGTATTGATACAGCAGCTAATGCCTATTTTATTTTGCATTTCTTAATCAACATTTGATTAGTTTTATAATTCTTACACAGACTATTAAAGAACAGCTGTTGTAGTAGATGATGTGCAGGAGATGCTCATGTTCTAGAGTCAGTGTACGTAGGCAGAACCCTCCCACAATCCCTGTATACCGGCTCGCAGGAGCAGCCATACAGACTAAACCGTGCACATACATGCATCCAAAGAACGACGCCAGTTCCTCTGGTACATGTAGAGCTTTATGAATGCAGAGCCGCGGTAATTCAACATTCATAGCTCCTGAACATAATGTGGGTGTGTAGATGATCCTTTAGACGGTTCATAAAGCTGCTGGGTGTTAATATTGTGTCTCCTGAAGTCACCGTGCACAATACACACAGACACAGTCTCTTTCTCTTTCCTCCTTCGGTCTCTCAGCCGAACATGAGACCCTCTAACATGTTTTATTTCATGTCTCACCAACCCACACAACCCATCTTTTCTTTCTCCCAGCTTCTCTGGCTGTGATCAGTATCTCCACGCAGGGACCTTCTGTTGGTCTCTCAAGGCCTGTTTCACATCATATAAACAAACAATTTGAAAGAGGAGAGATGCCGACCTCAAACCGTTCAAAGGGTAGAAGAGTAAACAATGTACAGAAGTGTTTATTTTGGACGCAGGGGCGCTCTTAACTCTTGGCAGCCAGCGGAGGACTCTGGGTTGTGGTTCTTTTACAGCAGCCTGTTAAATCCCTCTTCACATGTCCGTCAGCCTGCGAGCCCGTCTGCAGCAGCGACCGCAGTACCTCACCAGATACATGTGAAACATGCGGACTGACATGGAGTTACTAAAACTCTGCAGAGCATGCACATCCTGTTGCACGCTCTGACTTTTGTAAGTTTTGTCAGATACAGCTTTTAATATAAATTCGTACCAGATGTTTCATCATTAGATGCAGCAACTCTCGTTTCAGGGCGCCAACTGTGAGAAGTGGTTTAACTTGTAGATGAGTCGATGATGCAAGGTAGCACATCTGACTGCCGTATACAATCATCTGCAGTTTATTGCACGGACTAACACAATATGTTTCAATCCGACACAGCAAAAAACATTTGTTTTCTGCTCGTGGTTGAAAAAAGCTTCAAGGTCATTTTGATGTTTTGCTGATAGCTCATATCAATCTGGGTTGTCTTGACTGTGAAATGATTTTTGTTGTTTTTATTCCCCCAAAAAGATGAATGTTTCATGCACCTTCAGAGGACAAGGGTGCATGTTTTAATTAAAAACTTCCTTTTGTACTGAGAATAGTTATTAAATCTGTCACAAATTGGATTTAAGGTTATCGCTTTATTGTACATGCATGATGCTGTTTCTTACTCCTGATGGTCAACAGGAAGAAAATATTATAAGAATAACACAAAGTCAATTCCCTTAACTAATATGTATTTATGCCACTGTAATTAAAACGGCTGTTTAAAGGCTGAGACACAAATAATGCAACTGGATGAATCTATAATTATTCAGTTCACTCGTCCTGCTCATGTTGCAGTTCACCAAACCCATTTTGCATTATACAATTATCCATATTGACCAAAAAGTTGCACGTACGTATTAACACATGCTCGTTGTCCTTGAGATGACCCGGCTCTTTGCACTTGTTGTTGTGATTGCAAGTTTAAAATAAAGCCCTATACCGTGTATGTACGTTAAACCGGTGGCCAAAGAAAGAAAGCAACATGTAGGTAATTGCAAACAATTCTGACTGGCACGGCTAAGTGAACACCAGCTGAGAGCCTGTAAGTAACGTTCTCAACAAATTAAATCCTATGGCAAATTAAGACTGCCAAAGGCTGCAGTAATAGTCTGCAAATCACTGGTTAAGTGGCAGTCACATCTAATTTCTCATGCCATCCCTGCATATGTGCAGCCGAGTAGCAACCGGGACAAAGGAGTGCTGGGAGGGCCTGTTTTCCACACCGACAACAGGTGATGATGCAGAGGGTGTAAGATATCGATGTGCATGTTCCCAAAGGGGAAATGGTTTGTCCTCCTAATTCTAATAAGGCCTGTGCCTACAAAAACACACTTTTCTTGCACCATATCCGCCCTTCACATACGCCTGGTAGCAAATGATGTCACATTTGAGCCTGGTGTACTTTCAGTAAGACCATAATAATCCCACTATGGAGGTCGCGCCCTATCTGTCACTGACCTCTCTGTTGTCGAGGCGCTGAGCCGAGGTCTCTCACCCTTGTGTGTGTTTTGCCGCTTTGTCCCGGCTCCCCGGGGGATATCCCACAAGGCTTTGCGGTAACGATGATTAATCATGTATGTGTTGACTGAAGTAACTATCTGCCCTGCACACACAGAAACGGGAGACTTAAGTGTCTTCTTGTTGCCTTAAAAAAGGAAGTAATGCGAGTTCAGTGTGTCCGAGAGCTTTAGGAAGGTTTGAAACTGTCTCAGCAGTCGTGGATCTAGAAATAGGTTAGTTAAACTTCTCCTTAAATGATAAAGGTCAGGCTTTATGGAGGATAAATTGGTGCCGGATCAGCTCTGCAGGGCAGTCTCACTCAACCTAAGCAGCACTGACTAAGAGCTTTGGCAAGCTCCTGCTTTACTGGCAGTGGCTGGTATCTGAGAAGAAAGAGCTGTCTCTGAGCAGCTGGAGGGACACAGAGTCTCAGCTGCGCAAGGAAATTCTACTCTGCCATTTGAGCAGATTTAACTCTTAAAGAATCGTGCTGCAATTGCACACTTTTTTATGCACCATAATATTAAGCCTGCACTCAAGCAAAACACTCGTTTTATTATTTCTTTTCTGAATATCATCCTTGAGGTTCGGCTCCAGCTGTGGGCTATGAGGGGAGTGAATGGGAGCATGAATCTCCAGAGCCTCTTGGATAAGAATACGTCATGCAACACTGCATTTTGCTAAATAACCAATGTTTGATAGACACAAACGTCTCGCAGTACGATCCCTCCCGGGTGTGACCGGAATAAATTAGCATTCCAATTTTTTTTTCCGCTGAAGATTGTAGAAAGGAAGACGAGTTACTTCTTTGATGGCAGCGTAGGTTTTTTGTGATCTCTGATATTTAGAGTGCACATGGCTACACCGGCACTTAGCTCACAACTTCTGCCTTGTGTGTCCGCAGGTGTCCCATCCAGCCCGAGGAACGTGATCTCCATTGTGAACGAAACGTCCGTGATTCTCGAGTGGCATGCTCCCAGGGAGACAGGCGGCCGGGCCGATGTCGTTTATAACATAGTGTGCAAAAAATGCCGGGCCGACCGGCGCTCCTGCTCCCATTGCGACGACAATGTGGACTTCGTCCCTCGGCAGCTGGGTCTGACCGACACCACGGTGTTCATCAGTAACCTTTTGGCTCACACTCTCTACAGCTTCGAGATACAGGCGGTCAATGGAGTGAGCAATAAGAGCCCGTACCCTGCACAGCATGTGTCCATAGACATCACGACCAACCAGGCTGGTAAGTGCAATGACAAGGAGTGGTGATCATAACAAGACGATGAGGGGCTGATCCACTTATATAGCAACCTCCCAGCAACCGGGCACCAACAGTAAATGCTGTTTGCATGTGTGAAACATGTAATCTCATATCGTGTTGCACAATGTTTCTTTTCAGAGTGGCTGTTCACAACATAACTGACTGCAGAGACAGAAACACTTCAAATTGCTCCCCTGTGAATAATGACTTTAAGACTTGAGGTGCAGCAGAAGCTTGTTTTCAAGAAATCTATAGGCCTCCTTAAACACTCTCTTTCTGGACCCTGAATCAAAGTAAAGCACAATGGAGGATTTCAATTTGTGGCAGGAGAAGCACTATTTATTGCTCCGTCTCCGTTTCATTCGTGGTTTATTTACAGATCAAATCCGATGATGGAAATAGCTCCAGTTTGCATATTTCTGAGGTCACTCACATTCCTGTTTAACATTATCACATCCCCACAAAAAAAAAAACCATGCATGAAGCATTATTTTTTTTTTCACTTCTGAAGCCTGCAGGCTGTCCGCCATCGCAGACCGACACACCGCTGTTTATCTCGGGTCTTTGTTTAATGAGACTCTGATTGGAGAGCGGCGCCGCACGGCGAGTGTCTACTCGTCCCTCCGCAAGGCTGCACTCCAAACCTGTCTGTACATCTTCAGACTCAGCCACTGACATTTGCCTGCTCTCTGAATTAACAAAAGCAATGTATAGATTACGCTGCTCAGCTGATAGTCGGGGTGAGCTCACGAAACCGTTTATTTTATGGATGCTGCTCCTATCTGAGCTGACACCAGTGACGACACACACAGACATGTTGAACTATAATGTTCCTGTTCAATACTTACATGTAAGCCTGGAGGGGGCCAACTCAAGAAAGATACATGAAGCTGCTGTTTTCAGGCCGTGTTGAAACACCTTTGACTCTCTGATCTCTGCTCGTCTGTCTCTCTGTGTTTGTGACTACGTGTGTGAATGTGCATTTTCGGGGATTTTGCCTGTGATGGATCTGAGCCCAGTCTGTGCAAATGACCTTCATCGTGTTTCTCTCTCTCCCTCCTCCCCGTCCGCTTTGTGTGTGTGTGCTGATCCTCTAACTGTGCCTGTGATGGGATCCGAGCCCAGCCAGTGGAAAAGAATCTTGTCCTGCTCGTTCTTCTCTGCTATAGCGGGTTTTTTCATGCTCTTGTAGGTCTTTGACTTGTACACAGAATCACCTATCGAGGGACAAGTATTGACCAAATTCAAATGAGACTTTCTCCATTATTCCGTGGGTGTGGCGGAGCGTGGAAAACCCGGCTTGAGCTTGTGGGATTCTAACAACAGAGGTAAAGGTGGTGTTGCAGTGTGGCAAAAGACAAGATATTCTTGGCTGAGTTCTTATCAGCTTTACTCCCATAAGAAGGGAGTTTACCTTCGTGCATGCGTCACCACTACCTGTGTCTAACGTTCTGTCATGCACAGCTGAACGCGGTAAATGTGCATCCTGATCCAGTGATGAAATACCCAAACGTCAATTTCCACTTTAATCGTAAAATTAACTTGCTTATTATTTCGCCTCAAAAAGGCCAATGAAATGGAAATTGCTCCGTCTGAGATCTCTTTTGTGTACGAGTGCGTTTTCTGAAAATGAATTTTTGGCCAGTTGGTGGGAGGGCATGCCGTTTCTGATTACAGTGAGTCCCAGAGGATTGTGATGACCAATCAAAACCGTCTGAGACTGAGTCAGGAGAGGGAGCGGGGGGGAAAACAGGGGGGGAGAAAAAAAAAAGGAAACATTTCTGACCTAACTTGTGCAACTGTGACAGTGAAGGAGAGGAAAATGAGCTAGTAAATAGGTCTGATGATCAGGGTGGCCTAATGGTTCTAACTGTCACCGTTTGACAGGCTAATAGCACACTTGAAAGATGGATGTAGACGAAGCAATGCCCGGGCCTATTGTAGAGGACTGCTGCGGTAATGAGGTGTCTCCCAGTAATCTTCCGGGCCTCGGTCCATCCCTATTTGGTCCTTTGTGACCAGGTAATTGCACCTACTTTTACATGGGGGGGGACGTAAGTAAAATTCATAGTGATAACAGACAGTAATAGTGAATGTGGAGGATTCAGTGCAGCTCCTGATATTGTATATCATAGAAGAGTTGGCTGTTGGCCTTGGCGGGGATCTTCTATTATTCCCTTCTATACGTTATTGTCAGCATTGTCTGCATTTGAGGTTACAGACACATTGTGAACGCCGAACACGACACACATTAGATGTGTGCAGTCGTCGTTTAAAGGCACGCTGAAAATACACACTAATGAATAAAATAGATGGATAAACAATGCACCCATTAGCTAATTTATGATAAACATGAAATCCTTCTGGGCTCCGTTCTGAGGCGAACCTCTTTGTCAAGCTGTTAAATGGATGGTGATGAATCATATGTCTGCTGGGCAGATCATAATTAATCAACGCACCTTATTTGTGTATTATTTCTGTCGTCTTTTCGTCAGAATATGGAAATAAATCCCGAGTGCATTGCTGTATGCAAACAGTACGTATTGAATGCATGTGCAGTAAATTCCAGATAAAGGATCAGTCACCCAATTTGAACTGGTTAAAAGTATGACAAGATGCCTTCACACCAAAACCAGGTGCAGGATATAAAACACCCCCATGAGATGAGAGCTGTTGACAAGGGCAAACTCTCAGCTTTCTAGGAGTAGAAGCATGAGGCAGAAGTTTTTGTGATGAAGTCATCTTCTCAGCCTGATAACCAGGAAGTTTGTGCACGTCTCAGCGGAGTCTTCGCCCGTCCGTCTTGACACGCTTCCGGAACCAGAGGCCACGGAGAATTAACACAGTTGTTAGAAGGGTTTTGGTGTGAGAAGACAAATGAGACAGCAGGAAAAAAGGGGGGAAACACGGGTGAGCAGGAAGAGGGGAGGAAGGAGTACTGGAGGTTTGGTGGTGGGGGGGGGGGGGGGGGGGGATTTAGGATGAATCACCGAAGAGGCC
>CAAKHC010017286.1:0-29820 GCA_901007825.1 Macroramphosus scolopax | reverse complement strand
GGTTGACATTGTTGCCCCCTATTGGTTTGGAGTGTAAAAAGAGGAGCGCCAGCTTGTTGAGATCGGCTACAAATCAAACTTTATACGTGAATTTGAAAAATGGCCTGGTGTGTAGGGATGGAGGGTATATTGAGTTCCATAAAGCTAATGTTGCATGCCAAGATCTCGGGGCCTTGATGTACTGACCTCTCACCATACATATGGATTATTGTGACCGCATAGTGAAAGAATGGAAATAATGAAAACCCCTCGCGCCAGATATGTAAATGAGCCGAATATTTGTCCATAGGTAGCAAAGCTTTCCATTCTTCCATTACTTACTTTCACACTCTCTTTTTCTCGCCTCTCTCTCTCTCTCCCTCTGCCCCTCCTTCCCTCTCTCACTCGCTCTCTGTCTCAGCCACACACTGGGAGGCTTTGACTTTGATTAATGGTGAGCAAAGCTCTGCATTAAAAGCCAGGGGCAGCAAGTTGGGCCAGATAAAAGTGGAGCACAGGAGCAAGGCATGGGAGAGATGTAGGGAGGAGAGAAGAGTGCAGGACACATTCACCAATCACTGTCAGCATCACGGTCCCTGGGTGACAGCGGGGGACGCGGTCGGAGGGGACAGCGGTGCGTCATTGGGCTGAACCTCACTCTCACACGGCCGCGACACATTGTCTCTGACAGGGTCTTCACACATAGGCTACTAGGACACTCTTTCTACCGCATTTCATCTCAAAAACATGGTCACTGTCTGTCCAATGGGACACGCCGGTGAGAGATTTTTTTTTTTCCTCCTTCCATCAGTGTTGTTGGACTGTTTTTTAGTAAGTGTAGTAGTTCAGAAGCACATTTTTCGGAAGAGATACCGGCTCCATAATCAGACTAAATTCTCGTTGTGTTGCTATGTCTTAAGTATCTTGCATAAGAACAGAAGAAGACAACGAGTTGATGAAGCGATGTATGCAAATTTCATAGTTAAAATGTCCCTGCACCTGAAATGCTTGAGTAGAGTTGAGACCAGGAGCAGCAGGGGTCGCAGCTGCTGGGTGACCCGTCCTCCTCAGACACTTTTTTTTTCCACTGCAGGAATTTCTGTGTGGAGTGCCCCTCCCTTGGGTCTGTCAGGAACAGTGTGTGCCTGTGGCCGGTAATTGATAATGCGGCCCAGGCAGCCCTAGCCCTGGTCAGTGGAGCGTGAACCAGCCTAAGAGGCAAAGAGGCTGAAGTGCAACGGGGTGACGCTTCGCCCTCACACTTTCTGTGTATGGGAGGAGGGAGGGAGGAAGGGCAGGTGAGAGCCAAGGGAGGAAGATTGAACGGAATGCATTCACACTTTTTTACATTTACATATTAGGCAATTACTAAACACTTAAATCAGGACAAATGAATCACAATAAAAAAAAAAAACATGTGCAAGTAACTAAATGACTGAAAAGGTCACTGGCTTCTCTCCGTTATAGAGCCCCTGTGACCATAGAGTGGCTTTATGAGAGTGACAGGACATAGAACATCCACTAAAGAGTCAGATAAGAAGCAGTATTTAGTAGAGAGAGGGTGCCATTTGCTGCCTTTTGAATAGAAGAAAGCTGGCAAGTGGAGACCAGGTGGAGCAGTGACTGGGACTCAGCAGCGAGCCGGCCGAGAGCCAAGTGGCTCACAGGCACAGAAATGTGGAGCACGGAGCTCGTGGTTGGCTGTATTGATGCCTGCAGACTCTGGGGGTGGAGGTTTATTTCCAAGCCTGTATACAAACACAGCAGCTTTGAGCTTAATGCGAGCAAACTGCAGAATCATTTTTTAATCAAACACACTTGTGCGATCACAAATTGGTCTGATGAGTAAGTTTGGTTTGGATTCATCTCTGAGTTGCAGAATTGGGGTTGTTTTTTTTTTTATGCTTGAAGTCAATTTTGGGCATATTCACTTAAGCTATTCAAGAGATTGATTACATACATACAAGTTAGGCAATTTGCTCCTTTTTTTATTTATAAAAAAAAAAAAAAAAAAAAGCCTGCCTCATCTTGATCAACAAATTTCTGAGATTGACATATTCACATGAAGTATTCTACTTCAAACAACTTCAGAAGGAGCTCACATTTGCTTCCCCGGATCCTAAACTACAAATGCATGAAGACCTGAAGCAGTTAAAAACATATCCAGCTGTAACGTTGGTTTGTTTAGAATACATTGAGAAATGTCCTGAGTGTGTGTGTTGAATGTAAAACACTCGCCGCTCTCGAGCTGAAATCCTCCTTGGCCAAGTCGGTGACATTTAGGAACTTGTCAGCCGGCTGTGGAATACATATTAACATAACAAATAGGTGAAGAAAAACCGAGTATTAGCACCAGGGAAATTTACTTTTTCCTCATGAATGGGAAGCCGGTGGTATTGAACTACTTTGACTGTCAGCAGTGACAAGAATTTATAAATGTCAGCTGCGAGAGAGTCTGCTGAGGTGCGATAGCCAAAAGATGGGGGAATTTACTCTGCAAGGGCACGAGACACCTGTTCCCAAGAAATTGGATTACGTTTTAGTCAAATTCAATTACATGCAATTTCCTTAGAAACAACTGTTTCAACAAGGTGTGTTTGAGAGACGGTGGAACATGGGTGTTCCTCTTAAAGACACACACACACACAAGGACCTTTATTACACATGATTTCTTCTCTCTGTTCAGTAACACAATCTCTGAGTGGAAGGTGGAGAGATGACAGTGTAGAGAACAAAAACATGTTGGAATGTGCAGGAAATTACAGAGTATCTGGGTTAACTGACAGCCTGTGTGTGTGCGTCCGGGTGGACTGAGGCTTCAGGGTCAAATGCACTCAAACACCATTCTGCAGCCGGTGCACGGCAGCCAGTATTTGATTCAAATACTGGCTCTTAAGTAGTTTTTTTTATAGCTCAAGATTGCTCTTAAACTCAGGTTTGTTGCTCTGTTAGAGATCCACGACTGTCTGCTTGTGCTTGCAAAGCGCCGTTGCAATGTAATATGCACTGAAATCATTGGAGGGTAATAACATGAAAGTAACTGACTCCTATATTTCATTCAAGTTACATTCAACATGATATAAACCTCTACGACTGTATTCTATCTGCCAAATTCATTTCAGCATAAATTCATATGCTAATGAACTGAAAGGCTTCTGAATGGGGATCATTTAAGACCTCCTACTGGCTGCTCTGAATAATACATTTTCATGATATTGTAAAGTTAACTGACCCTAAAAATACTTTAAACTGCTAAAACACACAGGACTTTTTATGCTGCCCGGTGTTACGGACTACTCAGCAGCAACCTGATCCACTGTGGGATGTTTGAAGATGTTAAAGCTTAACTGAAAGGTTGTTCCTCCACACAGGCAACCCAGCTGTGGACGTTTTCAGGTTGTCTGTCCATCGGTCGATCCCATTCTAATGGATGCAATGCAGGAGAACCTGGAGGAAACATGTTTGACATCAGCAGCGGTGGTCTTGAAGGTCAAAGGTTAAAGGTCGAGGTCACTGTGACCCCTAAAGAAATTTTGATCAAGAGTTCATACGATGATGTGATGGCATTATATATCAAGGTCAAAGGTCGACTTAAAAGTGACATCATAATGATCATGTCGTTACTTGGTCTACTAACCCTGGATGAGTGTTTGTTTAACTTCCTGACTCTGTAATAACCTGCATGTAATCTATAAACGAACTGATGTTGTGTTTCTGTGTTTGTTCCCTTCAGCTCCATCAATAGTTCCCATCATGCACCAGATCAGCTCCACCATGAATAGCTTCACACTGTCGTGGCCACAGCCCGAGCAGCCCAATGGCATCATCCTGGACTATGAGCTGCGCTACTATGAGAAGGTAAGTGTGTGTTTGTGTGTGTCTTCTTTCAGCTCGGGTCCTCTAGGAACATTGTTGCAGGAATCTGCTGAAGCTCCTCTTCCAGGTTCATCTAGTTTCTCTCTCAGTGTATTTGTTTGGCTTTGCATGCTCTATCTTCCTGGTGCTGCTGTTGCTCTGGATGGTTACACTAATCACTACTTCTCAGTGTTGGTTGGTTAACCAGCACCTGCTTGTTGGTCTGGAACTCAAGTGGATGAAAGATGAGAAAGACGTGAAAAGGCAAAACAGTTAATTTGTACAAATGAGCAGAAACTGGTGCTCTGAATGTGTTTTCCATTGATTCTGGAGGGTACAAGTACGCACAAAACAAATACACAATCTGGATGACACCTATATAAAGTGTATACGTACCAATACATCTCAATCGTGGATATGCGAGAGCAGCGTCCCCCGGGTTGATAATATGTTCTCTCACTCTGTTCACTCCATGTCTCCCACTGTTCTTTGGTTTCTGCTGCAAATGAAGGGAATAGGTTGACCTCTGCTCCCGGCCCACTCTGCACAGTGCAGCAACATGTCCTGCTGTGAAAATGCAATGCATCTGGGGGGAATCACATCGACCCGTCTGCTCACTCACAATGTGTCTGCTTTATTAAGTCGCCAGCCCGACCCTACCGAGACTTCGCTGCTTCAGTATTGACCTGTAGGCTTTTCCCAAGGCCTTGTAAATAATGATACTGAGAGATCGGAGCCTCTTAGCTTTTTGTTTGGGTCCTCGTTTGTCCTCCTAAAGCCGATCGATGGGTATTGCAAGGTTGGTCATGCGCGTTTATTTTTTTTTTAACGGTTTGACTTTTGTGAGATTAGTTGCACCTTCACCCAACTATTCTGCTTCCCCAACTAATAGCTATGAATCCATAGAGTTTATAAATGTTACTCTTTTGGCTGCCGTGTTATTCGTTTCAAACAAACTCATCTCGCCTCCGGTTTCCCCGCCGATCAATATTCACAACTTCCACCTTCGGATGGGTGTTTGTTACCTTTTTTTATTTCCCATCAGAAAATGCAAAACGGTGTTTGCAGTTGGAACCTCGGTTATCCAATAATAGTTGCACTCCTCCCCTTTCTCCCCCCTCTGGCATTGAGTAGGTCATGAAATTGATTCCGATTGCCTCGGCCCCGAGCAACCTTATCTGCCAGGCAGCTTAGTGTTGTGTAAATAGCACTTATACAGCTCTCTCATTAGTTCATGAATATCAATGGAACCTAATCCTATTGATGTTTATGTAGCGTGTCCTCACACAAATAGATGAGCGCAGCATAATCACAAATTAGTAAATTAACGAGGATACGATTACTAATTGCACGGGGATGATTCAGGTGACGGGGAGGTTGCACTCTGTGCTGTCTACCTTAATGCACCTTCACAGCCCTCTTCACATGTGTCTGTCTGTCCGGAAAGTGAACAACCAAGGTGAGTCAGAGTTGCACTTTGGGTTGCGGAGGTGACATTTCATCCTTGGTCTCTGAATTCCGGATAAGCCGACGCCTCCTGTTGTCTCTCCACATCCCTTTTGCTTTCGCCGGCGTCACCGTCGTTTTGGTGCCGAGTCGCAATCACGCACCGAACCCTCAGGAGGCATTTAAATACTTATTATACACATTCACGAGGAAAAGTTCCCATAAATTCTCAGTGTCACACACCTTGGACGGGGACACTTACGGAGAAGCAGGGGCATTATAAGGCAATCCATCGCCGACGGACCTGACAGCCCTCCGCTGATCCTCGCTTGAGTGGTCCGGAAAATCTGGAAGTTCCACGCAGCCGTAAATTGATGATGTGCCCTTTTACTCATAAAAGGCAATTATCGAGGGATGACTCTCACTATATCTATAACACAGTCCCCTGCACACTCCTGGCTTTACCCGGTGCCGTGGGTAAATTACCTGCTGGTAAAATGCAAACCATAAAAAATTGCTTTATAAAAAAAAAAAAACGTCCTTGCTGTACTGGCCTTCTTTTTTATGCATCTCACCATCGCCTTCATTAATCTGAGAGTAGTAACACTGTTATGCTTTTGGTGTTGATTGTCTCAGCGTGCCTGACACAGTCAGGTAGTCCTTAGCACAGCAGAGAACTGTCTGGCTGTACACTCCATCTCACAAGAGGCCTCCTAAACCCACTTACGACGGTGACTTTCGTCTGCAGCATTGTTTATACCTCAGGGTAATACTTCATGAAATAGAAATCCAACCGCTCTGAACACATATTTAAGGAAATTACACTTCTTGTTTTTCATGTTGATGGTTATTTGATAGGGTACAATAGCGAGTGAGGGGGAAATACTATGGAGGACTGGGGGATGACGTACAACGAAGGTCCACGAGTCCCATTTGAACCGGTGACACTGGAATCAAATGATATGTGAAATCGACTAATGGGCCACTACAAGTAGACACTGTGTCATAATGTCATCACCCAGGAGTGGAATACGTATGCAGATCATTTAACTCATTACAAGCAAACATGCCGCCATTAGAACTGCATGGAAATACAGTTAAATCTAAATTTAAAGGATCAGTACGTGAAAATGTTTCCACAGAATGAAAACTGCTTCCGCCTGCTCCTTCTTCCTTCTTCTGACTGTTATCACTGCAGCTAGCAGGATTTTGTGTCGCACTAGCGGAGGCATCTCTCTCGCTTGACCTCTGACATTACATAATGGATCCACTTGATGATCCGTACCACAGCACCTGTCTTAGAGAACAGGGAGCCCGCGGACAATTATGGGACCTCGTAACCTCCAAGTAGAAGAGCTGACTCGGCATCAAGTGGCTGGTAGACACGTTTTTTTTCACACAGTTTGCCCCAAATTCCTGACGGAGGTTTCTTTACGGTCCATCTGGGCCTTCACCACAATATCCAGATTCCCAGTCTGAGTCTTCTACCTGAAAGCTGGAGTGATTCCTGAAAGCTGCTCACACCCCTTTTCCAACACACCTTTTCATCATGAAGTAAGTGGTACCTGGATGCCGTAAATTGGAGAGCAAGATGAAATGAGTTAAATGGTCGGGGAGGAAAAAAGTAGAATCTCATGCTCTTTTTTTTTTTTTTCCTCTGGTTCCCTGAAATTTTGGGGAGGGTGGAAATAACTCAGCATAGCGGAGGTCAGGCCCTCCATTATGGCTGGAGCAGAGCAGCCACTGGCTATGGTTACTGATGGCTGTGTGTGTGTCGGGTGTGTGTGAGCAGCAGTTCAGGTGGATCCATTCTGGAGGACGGCGGCGCCGGCGTGCTTTTCATGCGATGAAATTTTAAAAGCAAACAACAGTTTGCGTGTCGGTTCGTGTCTGCAGCGCGCTGACAAAAGCGCCATCTGCATCTTTGACACTAAGACGCGCTTTATACAATTAGCAATTCCTCAGAACAGAAGGCGGGAGAAAGGATTTATTATTCTTTTCTTCGCTCCCTAACAGCCTTCAGAGACGTAGCAAGCATATGTTGTACGGACAAGTTTACATCTTTAGCCTGTGCGAAGCAGAACAAGTAGATCAAAGTGTTTTCCTCCACCTCTCTGTCACCATCTTCACTGGTGTTTAAACAGCTGCACAATCCCATTGAGAAAAAGATTCCTTTTTTTTTTTTTATTCCCATATGGTGATACAGTTTATTCTTACAATATATCCATTTTCTATTCCCCAGAATGATGAGACGTTAATTTGATCATTGTTGTATTTCCATGTGAAATTATTATAATCTGCCGTTTAGATTATAATTCATCCTGTAATGGTAATTATTTGCATTTGGAAATGAAACTCTTCTTTTTCTTCTTCTCATTTCTTACCTCGGGGCGAAACATTTAAAACACGAACACTATAATGGGTCTGATTTCTTCATTTTCTTTTATTTCAACTTTATTAGAATAATATTAGAATGTCCTCCTTCATACACTCCACACACCCCTTCCCCCCCCTTCCCCTTCCAATGTGTGTGTGACTGTTACTTCCATGTGTGAGCCTGTGAAGAGGACACATGGTATCCCACCATGTCCGTCTTCGTGCCAAGTAGCCGTGCTGTCCATTTTGCACGGTTGTCATTTTGGAACAAAAACACACACGCAAAAACGTGAAGATGATTCCCGATGTAAAGGTGGCCTGGACAGGGTCACTGAAATTATATTTTCAGACTGAACCTCCCCCCCCAAAATAAAGAGGAAACATTTACAGAAAGAGATGCAATTCAAAGGAACTATCTCCTCTCTTTGTGCCATTGGAAATTGGTAGGAAATTGGCAATTACCAAAAAATGATTTGAAAGCATTATGCCAAAGAAAAGAACAACTATTGGACTTCCAGCAATTCAGCAATATGATTACAAAAGATCCAGTATTAACGGAGAATGGCCAATGTAGCATTAATTAGTCAGATAAATGAAATCCCAGTAGGACCAGTTCCAAGTCGCCAGGTTGGTTGGGAAGAGGACCGTTTTTTCCAACGTTGAGCAGAAGGAGATTGATTAAGCGTCCCTACTTAAAAGCTTATAAAAAGGTGCTTCACCGTCACTCAGAATCCCCCGTTAATTAATATGCAATAGTTCTTGCTAAGTTTGCTGAAAGCTGCAGAGACCGAACCCCCTGCAGCTCTTCCTGTCTATCACCCCTGGCAATGCTTTTGATTTAGGTGCCCGGCCATCTGCCTGTCCACCTGCAGCTCCGTCTTTATTCAGCAGGTTAGGGTGTGGTCCTCGTAATCACCATTTGACTGGCAGCAGGAAAGGGGCCTCTCGTGGTTGGAAGTTCCTCCTGGCATAACCTGTTATTGGCCATCCCGAACCCTCCGTAGTGCCAAATGCCTGCTCGTATTTAAGTGGCAGATGTGGGTATGTATGTGAGTCACGTAATCCCCATTTGACTGGCAGCATGAAAGGGCCATTCCAAGCTGGTGCTCCCTCAAGGGATGCTCCCCCCGTTGGCGGGTTGCCATCTGTTTGCTCACCTGTCCTTCGCTCAAAACTCAACAGATGGGGGTGTGGTCCGGAGAAATACAGAGGGGCTGATAGCGGGGGGAGGCAAATCCTGACCTCGAGGGGTCCGTGTGCGCTCAACCTTGTCCGCGAGCAGATGAATAGGCGACGATGGATCCGGTGTCTCGCGGGACTTCACGTCGTGTTTCCTTTGCAGTCTTTTGGCTGAAGCTCAGCTGCAGCTTATGTGTAAAGTTCCCGAATTTTAAAACATTTTTTTAATGCAGCACGTTGGAGACGTGACAGATTGTGTCATAACCGTGTTTACCTCCGCTGCCACCAAGCAACAGGACTTGTTCAATAACACCAATAACACTGGAGGCGGATTTCATGTGGGTTGATTCCGCCTTGAGTTTCTTATCGCTCCTTGCCATCTTCCTCCTTCCTTGGATGTCGCCTTCGCTCTACTCTTTCCTCTCCACACAAATGTTGCATTCACCTTGTTTTCTGATCAATCACACATGTGTTAGAATAATGAAACAACCGTGTTTTAGCTTTAAAAACAGGCCTGTATTTGCACCATTCTCCTGACACAGCCTCTCTGCTCTCCACTGCACCCCTCCCTGTACAGTACGTCTTCATCCGGCTATCAGCAGCCTGCAGCGGTGGGTGCAGTGTAGGTGCAGTCTTATTTTCTGGCTGTCATATTCACTCTGGGTTCGAGGAAGGTGACAGTCCTAAGTAATTACTGATCCCCCGTTGCAGATACCGCTAGCAAGCTGCAAGCTACACACTGCAGCAGACGGGCTGGCTGGCTCCTCCGAGCCTGCGGGGGGAACGCTAGGATCTGGCCCGCCATCATATTCAAGAGCAACCTCATATACTTCAGTAAACAGAACAAGAGGCTGTAATGTTCCAGCATGTTGCAGATCATTGTAGGACATGAATGCAGGATGTTGGAAGCTGCAGCACACACAGTGACTCCTCCAGTCTCCTACTATCCTCTTGTCAATGTTGCACGCTGCATCTTCTTTGCACCTAATTAACTCTATGATGCTAGAGAAGTATTTGTTTTCTCCCTTGGATCTTGTCACAACATAGTTTCTTTACCATTTCATCTTCTCTGGATAATGTTCCGTCATCTCTAACATACTTTTGTATGTGTGTTGCTCCTTTCAGGACCACGCAGAGATTAACTCCACCATCCTGCGGAGCCCGACTAACACCGCGCGGGTGGAGGGCCTCCGGTCTGGCACGGTTTACGTGGTGCAGGTACGGGCGCGGACCGTGGCTGGCTTTGGCAAATACAGCAGCAAGATGTGCTTCCAAAGCCTTACAGATGGTAAGGACCGCAGTGCCAGGAGAAACAGCTCTCTCCGTCTCTACCCTCCTCTGTCTCGCTTCCTCTCTCTCACACACACACTTCATATTTGTTGTTGCATTATTATTAGTAGTGGGCATAGAGGGGGAACCATGGTGTTCCATTGCACTTCTATTTCTACAGCTAAATTAATTCCCTTCCCAGTGAGGTTTGACTGCTTGTGGGCGCTTTGAATATGCACAATGCTGACTGTCTTTTGTTTGTGCAACTAAATGTGCTTGATCCAGAATTCTTAGCTAATTGGTTTTTCACCAAGGCCTTCTGTTGCTATAGACCTTTCCCAGAATGCTTAAGTCTGATTAATAGTTGACAAGATTAATTTTTCGCTATGAGGGGCTGAATTTCTGGAGAGGGAAGGGGGCGAACGAGAGGCTGCAACACCTGCTGCACTGGCAAGGACGTGGAACCATGTTTATTGGTGGAAGGAACCCGGGAGGGGGGTTGTTGGTCGCGGCGTTGCATGTCACTGTCATAGCGATATGCAACGCCAGGCAGTCAAATCACTGCAGTCGGGATGGATTGAACGTTTGATAGAAACGTCTAATCTTCACAGGGTTTGACAACCTGCTTCGCTGTCCCTCGCTGCTTCACTAGCTTGTCGTGCTCTTCTGACAATGATTCAGAAAGTCGGCGACACAAGAGAGAAATTCTGACATCGTACCGTCTTAATGAAAACAGTGATAAATGGGGAGGTAGAGAACAATAACAATGAAGACAAAAAGGTGATAATTGTGGCTATTTACCTGTGCGGAGCAGATGTAGCGGCGCGGTTATCGCTCCTTAGCTCTCCCTCGCGGTTTTTCCAAATTAAATTTTCCCTCAAAACATACTGCAGGTACGTGCGCGCGCTTCTCGCTCTCCCACATAAACACTGTTTATGGTTAATTCGTTGGCTCGCTGCCACGGCGAGACATTCGTCAAAGCAATTAGCAGCAGACGCTAGAGAGCGGCCGACAATCACACCCTTGGTTCCACCTCCTGCCACTCTATCGGCCTCCTCTGCCCGTTACAAGCTGCTCTCACTATCTCGGGGAAGAGTCGGCCTCGCCACCCGACTGCCGCTCGCCTTCCAGCTCTCCTCTCCAAAAACACATCATCCTGTTTTGTCTTCCTTTCAGCACATTTTCACACACCTCCACAAGGTGTCCTCTCGCAACCTTTGCACACACCAGCGGCCACGCTCAGGCGGTTTGATTGACAGCCTTGATAAAAAAAGAGGTGATTGGTGCATCAGTAAGGTGACTGATGTCACAGCTCTCCAGTTTTCTAAGAGGCGAAGGCCTAACTGATTGTAACAGGAGCCTATTTACCACTGAGCTGTTCGAGGTGTGATTTCTGGCTGTCAGGGAGAATCACCATTTTCGTATGGGTGAGCAGGAGATTTATCTGGACCTCTCATGCCTGATATGCATCAAAAGAGAAAGCAGCCCGGATGCTGGAGGAGCTGGTACATCATTCACAGTGTTTGGTTGAAGCGTTCTTGATAAATGCGCAAGTTAAAAGAGTGAGCAACTCCTGTCACGTTGAGTTTCCTCATATATCCCGGCTCTCGCACTGCTCCGAAAGATGCATTAGTTCTCCCTTTATCACTTTAATCCAATAGGCCCATTCTACATGGGGGATTGGATTTAGCAGCTGCTGATTTGCCTGCAGCATGCTAAATCTTGCATTGCTTCAACTCCAGTGTTTGCCGGTTGCCAAAGTCGCTAGAAGACAGGCACATGAAAAGATAACTGAGGATTCTGCTGTGTCGGGTGTTCAGAGAGGCGTTTAGGCCGTCGTCGGAACCATCGCTAGCCTGCCCCGGCAACGTGCAAAAACCATATTTGGCTGCATGTGTGATTGGCAGTAGATGACACCTGAGAAACAACATTCCGAGATGCACTTTCTTGTCCGCTCCTTTCTGACAGGTGCGCCAACAGAGCAGGCTGAGCCCCCCGCCTTTTCTAGCCATCAGTCTTGTGGTTGTCTCTCCTGCTATGTCTCTCTGTCGCTCTCCTGGTTTATCAAACACAACCTGTCAGTCAGTCTTTCTTAAGCCGGCTGGATATCAGTCAGCACCTCTCAGCAGAGAGATCTATATGTTTTCTTTATCCCTCAGCACACAGTCTGTCCATTCTGCTCTGGTTCTCCATACCCCCACCAAAACAAACACTCCCACACCCACCAAATAAACATAGGCGAGCTTCTTTACGGCGCCTATATACTCGTCTTGTATATATTTAATATCAATACAACAATGTCGGATGTTCATGTTAAACATGGCCCAGATTTCCAATGATGTGAAAGTAGTAAGAGCAAGTGTCATTAGTGCTGCCCCTCGGCAGGCTTCCAGAAATCTGCCAATCAGAAGTTGGTTGGCCTCTGGGGGTTTGGATGGGCTTAAAGAGACAGGAGCGAAAACTCAGGGGCTCCAAAAGGCCAGTTTAGCATACATAAGGAGCATAATAGTTCCCTTCAAGCTTTACTAAAGCCATTTCTAATATCTGTCTGTCTCTTTGTGTTACTTAGATGACTTCAAATCGGAGCTGAGGGAACAGCTTCCTCTGATCGCGGGGTCAGCGGCAGCAGGAGTGGTCTTCATTGTTTCCCTCGTTGCCATCTCCATCGTGTGCAGCAGGTAACCCAACGCTCCTTTCCTCCGTCTCTTTGCAATGCTTGTAGAAACTCCTGCGAGTCTGTGAGTCAGTTGCTACATTCTGCCGCTGACAAATAAAGTTATAGATAAGGCTGCAGACTTTCTCTCTCCGAAAATGAAAAATCCAGCCAACCATTGCTATTGTAACGACATTGCTTTCCCTGCACATTATACAGCTTTCTGTCGAATTGCAGCAAAGGCCAAGGACACAATATAAAATATCATGTAGCCCGGTATTGTTCCAATTTGCTTTTAACTGCTGAAAGACAGATGGCAACAAATTTCCAGCACATTTGAATCTGGACCTTCATGACCACTTTTGCTTTGTTTTATATTTTCTAATACCAAAGTAAAACTCTTTCCAGTCTTCTCTGGTGTTATAGTGTGTAACTGCCAGTAGCTAGTAACATCCCCAGTATATATATTGGATCATATGCAAGCTTCATACACACACATATGCACTTAAAGTACTCGGTATCAGCAATTGATTTAATATAAATACAAGCTGACATGTTCTATCCCATAGAGAGCTTAACTGCTCCAACCTTTGGCCCGGTAACTAACCTAAGTCAGGCCCATTTAATTTAGCATCAGTTTGTCACATTCCTCGCTCGCTCCTCTTTAGATATGTGAAGGTCAGATTTTCTGCAGCGCTGTGCGCAACTTTGAGCAAGTGTTCATGAAATGGGCTTTTGATGCTGAGGCAGAGGAAACAGATGAAAAGCAGAGCGATCCTATCGTGATCTAATTAAAAGTCTGCCCATTTTCCTAAACTTCATTTTGCAATTGCTGACCCCCCCCCCCCCCTTCCTGCAAGTAATTTCAGCCACGTTGTTCTCAGGACCTCACGGAGGAGCACGCGGAGTAATAAGGCCTCGTTTACACTTCTTCTCATCTTGTCGTCATTCATCTTGTCTTTTGTCTCAATATTCATTAGGAAAAGGGCGTACACCAAGGAGGCGGTGTACAGTGACAAGCTGCAGCACTACAGCACAGGGAGAGGTGAGTCCAGCTTGACACTCGGAGCTTCATGGTTTGTTTTGGGGCCCAAAAATGTTAGCTTTTTTGCTTTAATTACAAGGTTATCTCAAGATATTGTGGCCGCCTGGTGCCCATCATATAATAAATGCAACTATAAGACTTTTAGCTCCAGAGATGTGCAACTTTTACAGGGTTCAAGATAAATATAGACGATGCTTGAGTAGAACTATATCTCCACCACTCCTAAAACAAATTCATTTGCATCCTTGACACAACCTGCATTAGATCCTAAACTCATCGTGCAATTGCAATGAAATTAGATGACACCTGCACGTACTGTCTGCAGGAAGATATGATGGCATAAATGTTGCACTACACTCACATGATGAAGCTAAATGGGCTTTTATAAGGTTTATTACAGCATTTACATTCACAACAATTATGTTTAATTCCTCCTTGTGCAAAGCCTTTATCATTTGGCCACCAGCTAATTAACATGCAATCACGTCGTCGTGTTGATTTTGATGCAGATAAAGACGCAGTTTAATCCGTGTCTTGTTATTCGAATAACAGATTGGAAGAAGGTTGCAGCCTCGGTGGATATATGTGCTGCTCTCCGTCTGATTTTGTGTTTTGCTACATGCCGAGGCTCTCTCCTTTGTCCGGTTGTCTTCTGCTGTCAAATCACGTATGCCGAGGGATGTAAATCATGTACTATTACCTATTTTAGAAATGAAAAGGGAGTAAGGTAAAGGAGACATTACCTTAAGTGGAAGGTGCCTGTGGATGTAAATTACATTTTCCTTTCTTTGCACAATGACTGTGACTGGCAGTCATCTGTAGAGGCTGCAGAGTAGCCATGATTGAGTCATGTCTTTAGCACTCCCCCGGCACCGGCTGATGACGGGAAGGAGCCTGGAGGATATACAGCCACTCACTAATAGACAAACACACTCGTGCACACGTTACTACACACAAAAGGGCGTCTAGGATCTTTGTACCTCGAATGAAAACACTGCCGACCCTGGCAGTCTGTGAAAAGGGCTTCACTCAAGGATGCAGTTTTCTTCAGCCTGACACTGCAAAGCTTTTCAACACCGCAACTTTTCCAGCTACAGCAGTGGCAACCGGGACTCATTAACAATGCCATGGGCAGAAGAGTGAGTTTTGTCACAGGCTATCTCTTGGAAAAGCGCAAACGTGATTAGCATAAGTGTGGAAATAAACAAAAGATGAGAGTCGCTCGCAGCCCCAATCATCAAATATGCAATTTTGAAGTGAAGAGGAAATAAAATGCTGATAAGGAATCCCATTCATCGGTTTATTCCGTGAGCCCTCGCAGCGCTCGTGAAGGAATCCCCCACGCCACGACGCATTGTTTTCTTTCAGTCTTTTAAGATTTGACTGACAGTTTTGTAATTACAGTATTCAACGCAACAACAAAACGGCGCCACTCACCCTATTGTTTTGGGTGAAAATCCTAAAAATGGGCCGGCTTTTCATCCAGCTGCTGACTTTTCCAGCTGTTGCCACACACACATCACGTCAAGTCTCCTCATGCCCAGCTCGCCTAATGCGGCGGGCGCCACAAAGGTGGTGCTCGTACTCCAAATTCAGCAGCGTAGCCTGAACGGTCCTGATTATGAGAAGCAGACCTTTGATTCCAAACACTCTGAGGGACGTCATGTTTAACAGATTGGAACACATTCATCATGCACACAGATTGATCTAATGCTGCTTGTGTGACCTCGAAAAAAGCAACATTACCTCCTATTGGATCTTATTTTCCTCTCACTGCATAATGCATTCTATCCTCCTCAATATGAAGGATCTGCACACGGCACCACATGCATGCATGATAAACCCAAACTATCATTTTTCTATAATGTCACTGTTAATCCCTTATGAGTTTTTTCTGTGATTTCCATACTAATAAGCCAAAGCACGTGTCTGACAAATGATTTCCTAACTTCAAATGGTGGATAATTACTGTGTGTTTAGGAAGTAAACTCCACTCATTATATCTCACAAAGACCCAGAATAGATTACTGTGATTCTCGGACTGCGGTGGAAAGATGGAAATGTATTTACTATAGGCAGAATCATGTAATTGTTTATGTTAATTTCCCAAAGTGGATAATCACATAAACACGTATTTGCTGCATACCGGAATGGCTTTATTACAAATGCTGTCAGACATCAGGAATTACAGAAGGAAGTCGCCTTTGTGAAAGACGAGCTTGCGAACGACTTCTTTTAACATAAAACACTTCCATTGCCGCGTGTACGTTCTCTCTGCTGGGACCAGTAATTTCATTGTGCCCATAGCCAGCAATAGATTACTGTAAGCATTACTGTTGTGCAGTGGATTTGTGGATACATTAGGGCCATTCAATAGATGAGCAGCCTAATAAATAAATGCTGGACATTGGTGGAAATAACGTGGTTAAGTGCAGTGCACTAAACTGCAATTTATAATACCGGACAACCATTATAAATCCATAAATTATAATCGTTGTCCATTTTCCCATTAAGGCATTAAACGTGATCATCTAACAGAATGTATGTAATGCGCTAACAGGGTCTTTTCCTGCAGCCAGAACTTCCCTCCCAACTTCTGTTGTTGTTTTATATATCGGGGGTAAAAATAGACTTGACGTTTGGATACATTTGCTTCATCCGCTCAGATGGAGGAGCGATGAAATATTTAAGCAAGAATCTATTTTTTATCCATTAAAAGAAGAAGTCCAGTTAACAAGGGCTGCACCAGAGGGAGGATAAACTGTTTGGATTCTAAATTATACATGAATAAGGGCTCTTAACTGCGGATCAGGGAGTAATGGGTTCATTTATGTGCATGAGGACATGCTCGTATGTATGCATATATATCTATATCTATATATATATATATATATATATATATATATAAATATTATATATATATATAGATAGATAGATAGATAGATAGATAGATAGATAGATAGATAGATATATAGATATATAGGTTCTAAGTGTGTTTATTGTTTCGTTTGGTCCCCTGCTGAGACTTTCTGTCACATCTAGTGTTGTTGCAGCTTGGCGAGGCGTTTTTTTTTTTTCATAGAATGCAAAGCTGTAAACCCTCTAATAGATTAACATAAAATCCAATCTGTACGGAATCTCTAATGAGCAATTACAGTCACACAGGCAGGGTTCAAGGCAATTAGTGCAGTAAATAGAATCAGCTTCTAGTCAAGAGCAAGGTGAGGCACCTTGATCCCTCCAAGACCGGACCTCGTCCCCTCTTGGGACCCCTCCGTCGCTCCATGTGGCTTATGCAAATGAGCGTGCACAAATTGACTAGATGGAGATGGGTTTATTCCAATCATGGCTGCCAAGGGTTTTTTTTTTCACTAAAGAGCTCAGAGAAAGAGTGCTGCCCTCGGGTGTCACTGCAGAAATGATGATTTGACATCTGTTTGCTGTCTGTAATGTCCATCTTGTGGCGGCGTGTGTTGAATGTGTTTACAAGTGTTCTTCTGCAGCCCCCCCCACCCGATACGTCAACACGCCTCTGAACTGCAGCGACCTATCGCAGGAAGGCGTAAAGAGCTAGCAGTGGTTTAACCTTATGTGTTTGTTTGTGGTCTGTTTTCCTGAATCAGAAGCCAGATGTTTATACAACCATCCTTAACATTCCTTTATATACTGCAGTAGTCTGAAGACCACAGAGCAAATTGCATCATCATTTACCATTATTTTGAAAGGCTGCAGTGTCAAACTGTGATTCGAGCATTGACTCGAAGGGTAATTGCATCCATCCACCATTAACACCAAGTGATGTAAAGACGCCGTTTCTTCTCCTGTGAAGCTCACTGAGCACTCTGGTTGTTCTAGAACTATCTTTGCGAGCCGACATGTCTAACTGCCCCTCCCCACTGGGCTGCCCGACCCACTTCTCAGGCTCACCGGGGATGAAGATCTACATCGACCCCTTTACCTACGAAGACCCCAACGAGGCCGTCCACGAATTTGCCAAGGAGATCGACGTCTCCACGGTCAAGATCGAGGAGGTCATCGGTGCAGGTACAGTCAATGGATGTGCAACAGTGTGTGAATCTAGTGCAGACAAGTTTGTCCCGAATCTGTTTAAGGTCCCAAAGCCTTTTTTTCGCAGCCACGTCACATGTGAACATGTAAAAGGCCCACGTCAAGTACGCCGGCGGCATATAGGTCAGCTACTCAGGGACCTAATGACATTAGAAATAACTCGAGCCTCGCGGCGTGTTCCCTGTGCGTCTCCGCTTCTGCAGAAGCAACGTTAATATTGAACATGTTCGACCTTGCGTCACCCCTCTGCACTGTTGTACAAGTCCACTGTTATGATAGTGTGTGTTGTTGTTTTAGAATGAACAGGTGAGTTTAGCTTTAACTAAAAATATAACGACGTCGATGCCTAAAATAAAGTGTCCCCAACACATCCTGTTTTTTTTTTTGTGAAATGACACACCTTCTTTACAGCCAGGAGGGCCTGCTGATACCATATGTGATGGTTAATATAGAGTCTAAAATACCTCTTGGTAATGAGTTTGGGCCGGGAATAGCTCCCTTGCAAGCGAGGTGTGAGGAAGTGACACAGATAGGATCGGGGTAAGAATACGAGGGGCCGGCTAATTAAAGACGTCCGGTTTTTGTTGATTTCACTGTGTGGTGTCCCAGCGGGACGCCAAGGTGGTGATAATTAATCAAATGGGTTCCAGAATATTTATCAGATAGTGTCGGCCTTTCCTTCCTCGATTAGGGAATATGAAGCCACTTGGCCGGCTGTCAGATCAGAGTGTTATTATGAGTCAGAAAAGTCTCACTGTTAAGAACAGATAGAAGCACCAATGATATTAGAGCACAGGGTCACACGTATGATGCCTGTATAAACTAAACCTAAGGAGATTTCCTTCTTCGATGTCACAAATCAATACCTGTATTTAAAGCAAACACATTGTCTCCACTAGGTGAATTTGGGGAAGTGTACAAGGGCCGTTTGAAGCTGCCGGGTAAGAGGGAGATCTACGTCGCCATCAAGACCCTGAAGGCGGGCTACGTGGAGAAGCAGAGGCGGGACTTCCTGTCGGAGGCGTCAATCATGGGCCAGTTCGACCACCCGAACATCATCCGTCTGGAGGGAGTCGTCACAAAGAGCCGACCGGTCATGATCGTCACGGAGTTCATGGAGAACGGAGCCCTGGACTCGTTCCTCAGGGTGAGTGACTGCATCGTATCGAGGCCTACGGGGAGAATCGTTAAATAATCCCCGAAAAAAAGAAGAGCCTGCTAAAGACTACAAATAGTATTCAACCTTCTACATCTATCGCCGGCCGAAAATACGTCTCCTAAAAACGAACATGATTTCAGTCGTTCTTAATTTGGATAAAAAAAAAATCTCACCAGCAGCTAAATCGGCTTTTAAATTCTCTATTAATGCCCGAAGCCATGAATGGACTCTTCACTCTTTGTTTTATATTCAAGATTGAGCGGGCACACCGCTTAATCAATATTCATCTCCCTTTTTTTTTTTTTCCCGCCCTCCTTCAATCTCATGGACTGGTGTTCTCCTCCACTTTGATCTAGGGTGGGTTTAAAGGGGCTCTTTGAAGTTGGCTTTGCTAACCGCCACATCCGACTTGTGTTTCCATCGATCTCCCTTACCCTCTTATTTGTTACTGTGTTCCCGGGGTTCAAAGCTTGCTCTTCAGAGCGTTCACACAGGGGCAGGGGCGCCGTGCGGGGATGTGACGGTACCTCTCGATGGAAGGATCCTCTAACAAGAAGTCATATTAGCTGTTACTAAGAGTATTGGAAGACGTCAAGGAAACGTCAATTTAAAGAAATTAATTAAATAGGCTGAAATACTGGTATTACAGTCTCATTAAAGACAAAGTAGTTGTCATCTCCTGTACATGCGAGGTGGGAAAACACCCCTTGTTTTCTTGCCAAAGTATGTTTATACCCCCTCCGGCTGTGGTAATAATTATAAGCAGAGTTTTGTTTCTAATGTCGGTCCCACTGGGCCGCCTTGATGCCAACGCAATTCCCGAAAAACATCAAGACTCCATGTTGACGGTCTAATACATGTCCCCCTGTTTTTCATTGACTTTGTTAAACAGGTAATCACAGTGTAGTTGAAATAAACATTAAAGTCTCTGTTTTTTTGGGGTCAACAGTGTGTCGATGATTCAGTGGGGAAAAAAAACATAATTAGTCAAATCCTCATTAAACACAGTTTTATCTCCTCGGTATTTATCTCATAGTATACCAAAGATAACATCTGCACACCTCTCTCTCTCTCTCTTCTAGCAAAATGATGGTCAGTTCACGGTGATCCAGTTGGTGGGGATGATGCGCGGCATCTCAGCCGGGATGAAATACCTCTCGGAGATGAACTACGTGCACCGCGACCTGGCTGCACGGAACATCCTGGTCAACAGCAACTTGGTGTGCAAAGTGTCCGATTTCGGCTTGTCCCGCTACCTGCAGGACGACACCTCCGACCCCAGCTACACCAGCTCCTTGGTGAGTGTTTACTCTCTCCTATATATAACAAGGGATGATGGAGTGTGTAGAACAGCATATATGACAAGCACAAATGGCAGAAATGCCATCACATGTCAGTGTAATCAGTTTTGCTTCAATCTCACACTGTCTCATTCTATTTGAAGCTCTACAAAACCTTTCACCTTTTCAGCGCTTTTCATTTCACTCTTCTTCTTCTTCATCATTCCTCCCTCCACTTTCCCGTACTCTGCAAGTCACGGACCGGAGGTCTGTCACATCTTCATTAGTGTGGAGACAAGGCTCCTCTGGGAAGGCTCCTCTCTCGTTGACATGCCCAGAGTGCAGAGAAACTAAAGGGCATTGCGGCCTCTCAAACTGACAGCTCCCATCCCTCCCCCTCCCCTCCCTCCTCTCACTCATCATTCATTATTGCTGGGGCATCATGGGAGGCTTTGGCTCCTCATTAACTCCTCCACACCACAGATCTGTAATTATTAGCAGCCTACGTTAGTTCATCTTCTGCCTCTTCTCTTTCTAATTCAAAACACACTCTTACACTCAGGCAAACACACGACAGGTCATTAGAGCTCCCGGGCACGCCGGCGTCCGTGCGTGTGCTTTTATTCGAGTGTGTACGTGCGAGCGTATAAGTGATGGTGGGGCATGCACGCATTTGTATGGTGAGTGGGAGTACGTGGGTACACGTGCAGGTGTCAAGTATCACCGCATTGTTTGTGAGACTGCAAACTAGCTTGTTTTACTGCTGATCAGGTGTTGACTGCAGCGGGAGGAGCTGGTCCACACAGGAGGAAGACGCTGGTCCTACATGATTCGGTTTAAATGACACCGTAATGATCGGCATGGCTCTAAGTTAAGCTTCATCGCCGGAGTCTGCAAGCCCACGGATTTGCAGCTCATTGTTTAGCTATCTGACCCACGCCGAATTTGTTTTGGTTGAAGCACATTGCTGTCATATTGTGGACAGGAGGCGGCTCGTTTTAGAGGCAGAGCTCTAAATATCCAACGCACGCCTCCTGCTCAGCACCAAACGGCAAGTAGTCACAGTTCGCGACTCGCTGGTGAACACAGCTGAGCGTGTAGCCGAGTCTCCTCTGGAGCAAAATAAATTAGTTAGAGTCAAGTCCGTCAAGTGGACACAAACACAACTGATGGATTATAATCTCAATATGTGACTGTTGGATGTCAGTGCCAAATGGACAAAAGAATCAGTTAATGCCTGTTTAAGCTTACATGCACACACACACACGCACACACACAGCGCTGTCAATTGGCAAGAGATGGCAGCTCAGGTGTGAGAGAAGAGGATATATGAGCTCACATTGATGAAGCTGAGAGCTCGTTGCTCCTCGGGAATAGCGTTGCTTTGTATGTTTGACCCGCGTGTCCGAACCTCGTCGAGCTGGTCTCATGTAGCAATAAAGAGGAGCAGCACCTCTGTTGTCTGCACTCCCGAACCTGCTCATAAACCAGGGTGTAAAAGGTGGGGATTTGATTATAGATTGTGTTCGGCGTGTTGTTTATTGGAAACAAAGTGTTCTTGGGGGCTTTTATCTGCAGAGTCAATAGACGAGGTGTTTGAAGTGTGAACCAGGTGAGGGGTTTTGTTTAAATGGAGCAACTCAAAGCTTTGACTGGGCTTCAGTTCAATAAATGGAGCAAAGCTCAGCTCATAACCCTGCTTATATCAGCTGGTTCAGAACAGCTCACATCAGCTGACTACACACTTCCTCCCGCCGTGCATTCAATTCGCAAACGTCCGCGTCTTATTTTACTGCTTCAGTCTGCTTAGTCTTCTTGCTTCCTCTGCATGCCGCCTTTCAACCCACCTCCACCTCAGCTCCTCCTTAACATGCTGCGTCTGACTTAATCAGTGTCACTTCCGTTGTCATTGTTGCAATCTCTGCTCTGTACCCAACAGGGGGTCGTAGCCGTAGCTCTCCCTGCCTCTGGCTTTTCACGAATGCACATATATGAGCAGGGAGGTCCCAAAACAGAGCCAGGCTGCCCGATTCAATGTCATCAAATTCCTCTTTTTCACAAAAATAAGTTTTGTCGATATCCCAGCCCGTGATGAGTCCTTCAACATCCTAGTTGATGTCTTAATAGTGGATGTAATCGACTAACATACATAATAAGGAGATGGTTCATCAATACGTGCATGTCACCTGTCAACCTGCAACCTGATCCTATGCAGAAGTTGGGATCCCTGCATCCTGTAAACGCTCCTATTCTTTAATTAAGCTATGCATGGTCCCCTTCACTCCATGACCTCCTCAGCTATGACCTGACACAAACCAATCAGCGTGCAAGGCTGGCGTGGCAGACAAGGCTGAGGGAATCAGGGAAATTAAATTGCGCTAACATGCTGTGATTTACATCACCATCGACCTCCTCCTCCAGCAAATTAATCACCTCTTTCCCTTCTTCCTGCTTTTCTAATTTTTCCATGCGGTTCTAAGCACACCAATTACAATGCCTGTGGTGTGGAGCTGGATGCACGGATGGGAGGACCTGCTGGTAATTGTGTTAACCCTGGATTGGGGGTTCAATCTGAAGCAATGTTGTGGAGGTGTCAGACAGAAGGGGGCCGTCCTCTCCTCCTTTTGGCTGCTCACCAAAGTCCTGATTTATTGGGTTCATAGAAACAATGCTCGGTCTGCCCTGGTCTTGCTGAGGTGATGTTTGCTAATTCTAATTAATACTTTAAAGACCTGCGTGTTAAATTGCAGCGGTGGCGTTCTTATAATCGTGTTTTCGATTGGTTCCAAGGTTAAATAAGTAGCATCACACAAGATATGAATGAACCTGCTCTCCTGATACAATAGAGGATTAAATATCTTAAACACACAGATATCCAGGAAGATTTACTTTACTGTCTTTACACGCAGGTTTGTGTAAGAGGCCGTCCGTCCACAGCCGTTTCTTCATCTTTCGACAGTAATACAAAGGTGCATCGGGGCAGATGAGTGATGCGTGTATAGTGTGTGAACAGCTTTAAAAGGTGGTACTGAGGGTTCAAGCCCACAGGGCCCTCGTGAAGAGGGCAGGTGTGTGGGGCCAGGAATGCCGTGCATGTGCCTCAGGTGACGATATCGAACGGCTGTCATTACGTTGCATGTCACATGTGTGCGCTGTATGTTATGACTGTTGGCTTCACTGCACTTTGTTCCTGTGTGTACACATCCAGCGTACTGTACGCCCCCCAGGCGCCTCTCCAAGTGTGCGAGTACGTGTTTGTTTGTGTCATCGGGGCTTAGAGAGGTTGAAAGGCGAGGTCACGTGGAGCCAGTAACAAACGCTCATCCGTCAAATCCCAGTGACCTGAGTGACATTCTCCCGGCTCCGCTCCAGTGCTCGCACTATGCGGAATGCGCTGTTGTTTCTGTCATTTGGCTGGTTTCTATTTGCATCATCTCTCTCTCTCTCTCTCTCTCTCTTTCTCTCTCCCGCGGTTCAGCCAAGTGCACTTTTTTTTTGGCTTGTCTGAAATATTTATGCACTGAAAGTGACAGGGACTGTCTCTAAGTGAGCTTGTGCATATGAACTGGGGGATTTTTTTTTATCACATTTGAATGCAAAAATAAAACAGATATTTACCTGGATATTCAATCTGAAATGGTACATAAGCTGCTTCCTTTTATTCCAGCCATTCAATCAGGCTCGAACTGACCTGTATTATAGAGCAGCAGTAATCACAGATCACACCTCTTTGTGTTGTTTACCTCACACCTCAAGGTAAACTCACACAGCAGATTGTTTCGTAATTGACTCTTTGAAATACTTCAGGATTAAGAGTTTTTTTGACAATGTTGTTCGGCGAAGACAAAAAAAACAATCGTCTGATTTTCTTTGGTGGTGCACAACTGTCAGTCCTTCTCCATCCATAATTCGACAAGCCCAGAGGCTCACTGTAGGCTATTTTCGATGTTCAAAATCAGCCCGTGTGTACACACACATGCACCTCTGAAGTTTAAAAACGTGCTTGTTTAAAACTCATTCTTCTCCAGCGTTCAATGTCTGCAGTGTGCAGCTCGACATCGATCTGTTTCCAGTTGTATCCAAGTTGAATTGTGAGCTTCACTGTCATTTTTTTTTATAGCTTAAGCGGTGTTTAGACGACCACGTGCAACAGGGAGACACCTATTTGATCCGAGCATGAAGCATGTGGAGGGAGTCACACTCCTCTGCACACACACACACCCCGTTTTCTTTACTCCCTGTAAGTATGAGTCACCAGTGCAGTGACCAGACGTGATCCGCATCCAGCTATGCACCTGGGGATCCTGCCGGGCTGAACGCACTGTTGCGGGGAATCAAATCCCCTTCAAGCGCATTCAGAAGTGCGTCCTTAACATCCTCACCATTTTTATATGTAATGGTTTTGCATTTTAATTAATGAGGATGATTGCAGGCTAACTGTACTGAGATGGTTATTTGTTCAGTCTTTGGGTCGGCACAGTAGCTGGAAATACAAAGGATGTGGGGAAAAAAAAAGAAATGCTCCACACCTGGTCCGTCCAAAACACTCCAACTTGATTTATACCCTCTGTCTCGTGTGCCAGAGTCAGTATAAGGTGGGCATTGATTCACCATCTGTGGCTGTTGGACTGCATTTGCATTCGAGCAGGATTCGGAATGAGGCAGTTTATGATCCACTAAATTTGTGATCGTGATCCCGACAATAAACCTCCTGCAGCGTCACAGAAAAGGTGATTTAATCTAATTTACCAAAGGCGTCTCTGCCAAATACGTGTTTCTCCTCCTTAAAAAACAATAACTTAAAACAACATTAGCCTCAGAATATAAAGAACTATCCGATCTATTTAGGTTGTGCTCCAGTTTGATCAGACTGACTGTAGATGTAATTGCCTATTTTCAACATCCAGTAAAGGAATTATGGGGCCAAGGTCACTGCTTTCTAATATTAGCATTAAACAGTGAAAACGAGAAGGAGTTTTATTCGATGGTGAGAGGCAGACGCTGGAGATGTTAAAGTCCATCGGCGAGTTTACCCTGAGGGATTTTTTTTAACAAAACACCGGAAAATACTTTTTGACGCCGGCGAGACGGAAAATGAATAATAAATTAAAAAAAAAAGACAAAAAGAAAAATGCTTAAATTTATTGGAAACAGGATGGAGTTGTTTTTACAAACACTGTAGAATAATGTTTGTGTCCTGAGGAAAAGGATCCTTCACCCCTTTTATAAGATGATTGATACACACACACACACACACACGGTTTGGGTCTTATGGTGTCTTCAACTGCATGTGAAGGCTGCAAAACGTATATCAGACATGTGCTAGCTGTGTTTAGCACAGCAGAGCTATAATGATCATATATGAATCATGAATTGACATACTGTAATACGAGCTGAAACACCTGCCGCATTCCAATTTTATCAGCTGTCAATAGATAGCTTGCTAATTGGTCGTCCTGCTGGAACCATATAAGATAGCTGGAAAAAAATGACCAAGCCAATGTGTATGTGTTTAACCTGCATTCTCTCTAATGGCCAGTAGGAGGCGACTTCAATGGCTGCAAAAAATAATAACGATGTCTGTGAGAAAATAACCCGATTTAATTTTACGAACGCTTATTTAGTGTCAATCACTACTTTCAAAGTGTAAATCAAGAACGCATCATGAGGTTAGTTTTGTAAATTGAGGTCCCACTCAGAGTAAAATGAAGGACAAGGGTTTCTGAGTTTATTGTAATGTGATTTATAAAGTGGCCTGACTGCATTTCAGTTCTTGCAACATTTTTTTTAAACGGAATAAGAATACTTGAGAAACGTGTTCCGGCACCCATATTTTAATCCTGATCTAAAGGCAGTACAGAGACAGTACAGGACGTAAGGTCTCAGGCGAATGCTGTGTCGTATATTTAGACAACAAAACAAAGCTCTCACCAACGCTTCCTTCAGTCCTGCGCGTTTTCATTGTACTGTACATATGATGAAAGACCTGCGTCTGTCTTTTCAGGGGACATTCCTGTGGGTGTCTGAGGAACCAACATCTCTGTCAACAACCACCCTCCTCTTTTTTTTTCTTTCCTCGCGTTCTATTTTCTCTCTACGTCGCTCGTCCTCTCCCGGCTTCTCTCTCTCCGTCTCCCTCACTTCGCTCCTCATGCTATTTGGGCAGACATCCAGGGCAGATCGTTGCTCTCAGGATTTCATTAAAAGGATGTTGATGGAGCACTCTCCCCGGCCTAAGTAAATGTGCTCAAGTCCATTTGAGTGTGCATTGTTTGGAAATGGATTACCGACGTTGGAGTGAAGGAACGACGAAAAGAACGAGGGAGCAGAGAGAGAGAGAGAGAGAGAGATCTACATATTTGTCCTCCAGATGGAATCTTTAAATAGTTTTCCTGTGAAGTGAAATGCCTCAGTAAAAACAATACAGAACACCGGACTGACTCTTCTTTTAGATTCCAGTAAGCAGATCTGGGACCTGCTGCGTGTCACTGATGACTCCTCATTGAACCTTGACAGGTTTATTTGCTTCAGATTTTACTTCACTCTGCAGCAACATGTCAAAGGCAGTCGACATGAAGGTGTCGAGCACATCGGGGGACGCACACCTGAAGCTACCACAAAAAGACATGACAGGTGTTTTATATCCTTAGTGCATCTGTGTGTACTCACACACATTCCTGGGCGGAGGGATTATGACTGACGTGCACACATTGCCTGGCCACAACATGTTTACCCTGATTCCTGCCGACCCCGGCTGTCATAGGAACACCGACCGTCCCGCGGTGACGGCTCTTCACCTGACATATCCACTGCAGTCGCACTTCCAGACGTATCGCTGGCTGTCACGACTGGTCACAACCTGCCACAGGCGGTGACAACCAGGTGCAGCCAGTCGGTAGTTTAATCACATTCTGATGGCGTGAGGATTACAACGTTATTACGGCTGGATGTGGCTTCAAATGCATGAAGTTCTTCATAGTGCCAACATTTATCTAACGAAAAATAAACATCTCAGATATTTTCTGGAGAATCAGACGCCTTTATATCACTTGCTTTACTCATTATCAGGGGAGTTTTTTCTCATTAAATGTTCTCTTTCTCGTTCCTCTCTGGGCCCGGGATGTTAGCAACTGCACTCCGGCTCATCTACAAGAAGTCGGAGTTAACTGTCCGAGATAACAGGAGTGTTTGAATTCGGTTTCAGGGGTCCATATTTCACTTCAAGGCAAAACAGCAAACGACTTGTTCCTTTTGCAGTAGCCAACAATTTATACATAAAGAGCTCTCCCCATGCTTCGGGGCTCCACAAAGCTCCCAAGCTTTTGTGTTGACACTAGGACTGTTTTAATTCCCATCTCAACCCCCTCCCCCCCCCCAAAAAAAAAAAAAAAAAAAAAAAAAGCTCCAATGCTTTTTATTATGTTTTGCCGCCCTCCTTGAATGCATGAGCTGCACAGCACTTCATGTTATTAAAGCAGGATTTCTGGCAGAGCTATCACTGGCCCACAGCAGTAAAGGGTTTTGCAGTTCTTCCTCTGACTCAACCGCCTTAGAAATGTTATTACTTAAATCTTCCTCATTGGAGGCGCACACAGGGAGCCTCTTGTGTCTTCACTCCAGCCATTCCAGCGACGCTCCGCTCGTCTCCCGACAGGGTCCCCGGGCGTGAGACCAGATGTAGAGAGGGAGGGAAACGGGAGTAATGATTGAATAAGAGACAATATTTAGCTTGGAGCAGTTAATTCTTTTCATCATATTCTGCGTTTATATCCTCATTTGTCATATATGGGCTCTCAAAAACAGAAATAATTGACTTCAAGCGTTGCCTTCATGGACTGATCGATGTAGAAGAAGGGGATTGGTCCTCTGTATTGTTGCAGGGGCCAGTATTTGGCTCCAATCTATGTACCGTACTTTTCGCACTATAAGCCGCACCGGACTATAAGCCGCGTTTTTTTAATGTCTAATTACCGTTATTAAGTCTTCAACTGTTACCATTTAGCAATAGTAGCTACAAAACATGTACTATGCTGTGTAAACTGGACTGTATCACATAGCGTTTCAGACACACAAACTTTTAAACTTTCTAATTTAACCGGCGGCTCCCAGCCACGTACCGGCAGCGATCTACTGCCAGATTGACTGCCTTTAATTTACAAGCTGCATCAGATGCATTTCTACGGTTGTTTTCCATAATGACGATGTCTCACAAACTGTCGCGCTCTCGTAATGACCGTCTGTCTCGCTGTCCTTCTGTCTCTCTTACCACTCGCGGTTCCACTTTTACTTTAGCGCTGTTTTCCGCCTCCGGAGGACTGTAACCAGTAAAATCCATAGATTTGGGATTTCCCCGATCGGCCGTTAGCGGTAAAAATCCGTAGATTAGCGCACCGTTATATAAACAGCAGGGTCGCAAAATGCGGTAAAAAGTAGCGGCTTGTAGTCCGAAAAGTACGGTAGCTCTTAGACGAGGAAAGGGCAGGAGAATGTGTCCTGGGGTCTCAGTTTAGATGAAGTGATTCAGATATGAACTAGTCTGAGGTATGAGGAAAAAGCATCGAAGTCACCAGGGCTTAGATAGCCTTTATTCCACTATTGATTTCGTCCTCTCTGTATTTATTTCCTATTCTCTATTTCTCTCTTTTTTCGTCACATACTGACACACACTTGCACCACTGCATTAGTCCTTGGTTCCTCGTGTCTTTTCCTTCGCTGACTGCCGAGAGATGAGTGTTGCCTCTGACGCCAATCCATATCCAGGGTCAATTATATTTCTATTTGGGTGAGATTCCTCTCAAAGGTCAAACCTTAAAGAGATCAATGCACCTCTGCAATGCAACCGAACGCTGACGGAAAGAATGCATCAACACACATTGTACAGTACGAACCTCTCAAACAGTGCAGCCGGCTAGAAATACTCACATATGGTTAGATAATAATGTTCTGGATTTATCTTCTCTACCTTCCTTCTGCCTGCACCCGGACTCGTCGCTCGCTCGCTCTCAGACGGCGTGCAGGGAACAGCGTGTTCTGTGTTATCTTTTTCTCTGGGTTTTGGGTTTGTTTCCAACAGCAAGCTTATCTGCAAACGCTCAGGTTCGGCTAATTGGCATTATTAAACTGCCGGTGAGCTCAACAATGATATGAGGTGTGTGTGTGTGTTGTGGGGGGGTTATGTTTGTCTGTCTGTGTGTGTGTTTACACAAAACCATCAAGTCCGTGCCTGCGCATGTTCACAGCTGTTTTTTGTGTATCTGTATGACGGTGTGCGTATTAGGAAATTTAAACAAGCAGCTGCCAGTTTCAATCAACAGGGTGCAGCCGGAGGCTCAGGTAGTCCAATTACAGGCAGACACGCTCAATGTATGACTGGAAGCCCGGGCCTATCTTACTTTATTCAAGCAGGGCTGTGGGAGGGGGAGATGCTGGTGGTCGATGTGTGAAGGGCGAGCGCTGTTGGGAGCCGCCGATGCAGAAGCTTCTGGATTTTTTTTTCTCAGCTGCTGGAAAA